>CM032636.1:22533620-22727480 GCA_019097785.1 Fraxinus excelsior | reverse complement strand
CAATCCTACTACTACTACTCATCCCCTTTTTGACCAACTGTGGCCGTCAGTGAAGCAAAGGTTATTTTCAACTGATGCAAATCGCGCCTTCCACCTCCTGGATAAACAGGGTACTTTTCCCGTTTCCACTGCGTCCCCTTCGCGTTCTACACGCTCCCCAGTTTCGAAGCCTACCGTTTCTAAAGGTGCTCCTAGTCGCAAGCGGCCAGCTGCGACCGTAATATCCCTGCAGGATGATGATGATGATGATGATGACACCCCCCTCATCATAAGGAGAAAGGTAATTGAACTTCACCTACTGCACAAGTTGTTTTCTCTTCATGCGATAATGATTTGCTTTTCTTTCCAGAAGGATTCTTCTTCCGGGGCTATGGTTTTGGTCGATTCTTCCTCCTCCCCTCTTGTCAAGGCTGCGCCGCCCAAGCATCAAGCTCCAGCAACATTGTCTTCAGTCGATCCTCTTCCTCAGGGTGTCGACCCCCCAAGCGAGGTCCTAGAAGGTAAGGCTTACTTTTGATACCTTTGGCCTTTCTTTATCGTTGCTGTTTTCATTGGTTTACTGCGATATGAAATGTGCAGAGATTCTGGTGTCTTCTTCTGGTGGGGAAGGTCCTTCTTGCCCGGCTAAGGGGAAATCTCCTCAAGTGATGGAGGAAATAAGGGGAGCTCCTGAATTTCCAACCACCGGCGATGAGGTCTTTTTACTGCGCTCTTATCTCTGATTTTGCTTTGTTGTGTAGAGAAACTTTCAATATTGGCAACTTTCTTTTGCAGGAATCTGATAACATTCTCAACTCTATCCAAGACCTATTCACCTCTTGGGCGCGCATGAAAACATCCTCTGCATCGTCTTCCATTCCTGCGCACGAGGACATGACACTTCTCAAACAGGCACTGTTTGAGTATGTTTCCTTCATGGATATGGAGATCGGCCGTGCTAGCGCCGCTCAGCAAAAAACCAAACTAGACATGTTGAGTGCGAACCTACTGCAAGTGCTCTCACTCCCATCGCTCAGCATTTCTACTGATTTTAAAGTGAAGCTGAGGGTTCTTCACGCCGACATCGTTTCCTTGCTGGCCAAAAACGCAGAATTGAAGACCAGAAGTGCCCAATATTTTCGCGCTTCTTCTGAGAAAGAGTCTTTGCTCCAGGAAATTGACAGGAACCATGCTGACTTGACTGAGGTTTCTTCAGAACTTGTAGTGGAAGACTCTTTGATGTTGAGCCTGACTGCTGAAATGAAAGAGCTGCAAGCGAAAATGAACGATTGCATGGCGAGAATAGCTGCTAAGAGGCGTACTGCATCCCAAGGAATTGCAAAAACCAAATCTTTATTGGAGCAGTATCAGAAGTTGGAGGTTGACGACGACTTGGTGGCGGAGTTTGGTATCCTTTCCTCTAGGCAAGGCGAAGAGTGGGATAGACTTAGGCAACAGATGCGCTCAGCTTGGGGCGATTTGTAATTGAACATTTACTGTTCTAATTTTTGTAACTTTTCGCGCTGACTGCCTTTATTTGATGTAATCTGATGTCTTTATCATCATTAATGAATAGTTATTTTGAAGTGGTGTTTATCCTTGATCGCCGATTTTCCTCGTACTCAATTCTTGTGCCAACGTCCATGCATATCCCCTTGGCATTTGAGTTTTCTTCCCTAAATGTTTGATCCATATTGGTTTTACTCACTGGTCATAAATGTGACCTTCCAGATTCCGGCTTTTGATCTTCCAACCCCTATAAATATGCCTGTTTATACTCATCGTTTTCATCCTCATGCCTTCTCAAATTCAATTTCCCACCATCAGAGTTTCCTGCCACTGCATGGCACTCCGGTCGTTTCCCGACAATTTTTTCTTCTACAGGGATGGGTTTCTCGATTCACCTCCTTCGTTTTGACATCACTTTTGGTATGGGAGGTATAGGAAATGTCAAACCGAGGCAAGAATTTTGCCCTCGGTTTGCTTGTTGAGAGTGCTTCTCTTCGCCTACTATTGCAGCAATGCTTTTAGGAAGGCTGTAGGGAACATTTCACTCTCTTAATTGGCCATGGATTGAAGGGCTATTCCTCTACGCCTGCCTTTGCAGCAATGCATCTAGGAAGGTTGTAAGAGTAGTTCACCTTCTTACGGCCATAGGCTGAAGGGTTGCTTCTCCTTGTCTACCACTGCAGCAATGCGTTTGGGAAGGATGCAGGGGCAGTTCACCCTCTTACGGCCATAGACTGAAAGGCTGGCCGTACTGGTTTCACTCTTTCTGTCCCTTTCAGTCAGAAGATGATTTGTAGCGTGTATCGCCTTGTATTTTGCCTATGTCTTTTAATTTTTTGTAAAGAATGGTTTGTAAGGAGCACTGGATAATAAAGGACTTTGTTTTGAATATGCCTTGTTCTCTCTGATTTTCTTAGAACGTGATCGTCCAATTTTACTTACCGCCATCGTTCGGCATGAATACATCACAATTGTAATCATACCATTTACGCATATATTCTATTTATTTTGCTATCAGAACGTGATCGTCCAGTTTGTTAACTGCCGTCGCTTGGCGTGGTTAGATTATGATTGCGATTTTATCACTCAAGTGTTTATCTGTTCACTTTCCCAAAGGGATGGAACATATCTCTTCAGGTACTTACCATTAATAAATCTTATGTGCCTAGTACCATCTAAATCTTCCAAGTGGTAAGCTCCATTAGGCAACACACTCTTCACTCTATAAGGCCCTTCCCAATTTGGCGACCATTTGCCATACTTTGGGTCCTTACTATCTAAAGGAAGTATTGTCCTCCAAACCAATTCGTCCGCATTAAAGAATTTGGCTATAACTTTCTTATTGTAAAATCTAGCCATTCTTTGTTTCTGAACTTGCAACCTGTCTAGCACGTCTAACTTCAATTCGTCCAATTCTAACAAGTTTTGAACCAACGATTCCTTGTACTCATTCTCGTTCAATTCGTACTGCCGACGCACCCTTATGGATTGCACGTTGATTTCTACGGGCAATACAGCTTCCTGCCCATAAGTGAGTTGGAAAGGTGTGACGTTGGTGCTCGAGCGGGGCGACGTTCTGTAAGCCCATAAAGCTTTGTTCAAGCATTCGTGCCAGTTTCTGGCATTTTCATCTATCATCTTCCTTATGATAGATTTCAGAGTCTTGTTGGATGACTCTGCTTGACCGTTTGACTGAGCGTAATACGGTGTGGAATTTACCAACTTAATTCCAAACTCGCTCAAGAATTCCTTCACCTGATCTCCATTTAGGGAAGTCCCATTATCTACCATTAAAGTTTGTGGGATCCCAAATCTGTGAATGATGTGGTCTCGGACAAACTCTATGATATTTTTCTGGGTGATTTCCTTTAGAGGGACTGCCTCAACCCACTTGGTGAAAAAGTCCGTGGCGACTATAATAAATGTGTGTTGTTTGGACGATGGAGGGTAAATCTTCCCTATCAAGTCTATCGCCCAACCTTTGAACGGCCAAGGCTTGATAATGGGTGCCATGTTGCTTGCTGGTGCCCTTTGTATTGGACCGTGTTTTTGGCATGCTAAACAGCTTTTTGCATATTGCACACACGATTCACCCATCTTTGGCCAAAAATATCCACTTCTAATAATTAGCCATCTCATCTTTTGGCCAGCCTGATGGGCTCCACATATCCCTTCATGCACTTCGGCCATAATTGTCTTAGCCTCTTGCAAGTTCACGCATTTTAATAACACACCATCAGAACGTTTTTTGAACAATTCTTCGTCTATTAACGCATAGTTCAATAAACGCAATTTCGTTCGTCTATCAATTCGCCCATCAAGCTCTTTGAAGGACTCCTTAATCTCATCTATCCAATCCAGTGCGGCCCCACTTTCTATGCATTGAATTTCCGTTTTTCTTGCCCTCCGCTGAACAACGGGCAACATAGTTCCGTATTCGTGGATAGATTCCCAACTTATCGCCTTTGAATAGCCAGAAGCCAACTGAGCCAACTCGTTGGCCATGTCATTGTATATTCTATTGACACATTGAAGCTCTACTTGGTCAAATTCTTCCAATAACTCTTGGGCGATTTCGTATAAACTCACGATAGAATTACTTTGGCATTTGAAATCACCGGTCAATTGATGAATCACCAATTGAGAATCGCCCCTGACGATTACATTCTTTATTTTCATCTCTACCATCAATTCCAAACCTACAATTAAGGCTTCGTACTCGGCTTGATTATTAGTACAGATTCTGTCCAAGGTGAATGCGAACTTATAGCAAACCCCTAAAGGATTTATCAAAGCCACTCCTACACCTGCTCCTTTAGAAGTTTTCGATCCATCAAAATATAAAACCCATGGTTTCAATTCAAACGAATCAACCTCGAGTTCTAGTTCGTGAGGTACGTCCAGACATGGATGATCGGCCAGAAAATTAACTAAGGCTTGATTTTTAACTGCCTTTTGGGGCACATACTTTATTTCGAATTCCGACAGTGCTAAAGTCCAAAGACCCACTCGTTGGTGTAAAATAGGGCGAGAAAACATGTATTTGAACAGATTAACTTTGGAGACTAGATAGACTGTTACAGGCCGTAAATAGGCCCTTAGTTTTGTACATGTGAAGTATAATGCGAGACACAACTTCTCGATAGCAGAATAATTACATTCACATTTGGTTAACCGTCTACTTAAGTAATAAATCGCCCTTTCTTCGCCAACTTGGTCTTCTTGTGCGACCATTCCCGCTATCGATTCTTGTTCAGCCGACACATACAATTTCATCGGCCGCCCTTGGATTGGTGACACCAACACCGGTGGGCTCGTTAAGTATGTCTTCAGGCTTTCGAAAGCCTTTTGATGTTCTTCTTTCCAGACGAATTCGTCTTGATTTTTCAGCTTTAGGAGAGGTGAGAACGCTTTCGTTCGCCCTGCACAATTGGATATAAAGCGTCTTAGAAAATTGATTTGGCCTAAAAACCTTTGCAGTTCTTTTTTATTGTTAGGAGCCCTAGCTTCTGAAATAGCCTTCGCTTTATTCTTATCAAGTTCAATCCCTCTTTTATGTACCAGGAATCCAAGGAAATTTCCTGCACTCACGCCAAACGCACACTTCAAAGGGTTCAATCTTAGTTTATGCTGCCTCATTCGTTCGAATGAACATCGCAGTTGTTCAAAATGGTCTTCTTCTTTAACAGATTTGACCACTACATCATCTACATAAACTTCCACAAATTTGCCTATCATATCATGAAAAATGAGATTCATTGCTCTTTGATAAGTTGCCCCCGCATTTTTTAATCCGAACGGCATTACTACCCACTCAAAGCACCCTAAAGACCCAGGGCATCTAAAGGCAGTTTTGTGTATATCTTCGTCGGCTATGTAGATTTGATTATATCCCGAATATCCATCCATAAAAGAATACATCACATGTCCTGCAGTTGAGTCTACTAGAGAGTCTACCGTAGGCATTGGATATTCGTCTTTGGGAGTAGCAAGTTCAAATTCCTGAAATCTATGCATACCCTTAACTTGCCATTCTTTTTTAATACTGGCACTATATTGGATAACCACTCCACATATCTGGTCGTTCTAATAAAACCCGCTTTTAACAATCGCTCTATTTCTTTTTTGATCTCTGGCAATACATTGGGGGCGAAACGTCTAGGAGGTTGCTTATGAGGCTTAAAATTTGGTTTAGTCGGCAACCTATGTTCTACCAAGTTTTTATCCAAACCAGGCATGTGCTCATATTCCCAAGCAAAACAATCTTTATATTCTTTCAATAAAGCGATTAATCGGTTACTAACCTCATGAGGCAGCATTTGGCTGACGAACGTTGGGCGATCCTCTCCTTCCTCACCAATGTTAACCTTGACCAAGGGGTCTTGAGCTTGCGCATATCCTGACTTAGGGATCTTCGTCGCTTCATCATCCACGTCGCTCAGAGAATTTTGCTCTTCCAGGCAATCCACTTTATGAACTTCCCAATCCAAGCTCTGCTCCATTTCGGACACTATCAATTTGTCCTTCAGCATCTTTAACGCCGCTTCTTCTTTCTTCATCCGTCCACACTCTTTATTGAAAGCCATTAGCTTGGCTCTGAAGGCCTGAACTTCGGCCTTTTGTTTTTGTTGTTGAACATTCATTTAAGGTTGTTTGGCTTCTTTTTTGCCAATTACTGGCTCTTCCAAGGCCACTATGTTTGGCCTCATTTGATTAAACATTTCAGTGAGTGAATCCATTGAGAAAGGCTCTTCGCTTTGGGCAGTAATTTGAGTTTCTTCCCCATCTTGAACAACTCTGACGGGCCCATAATTCCCTTCATACATGAATCTCTCCACTGAATTCGCTTCCGCGACAAAGGGCCTATGGTCTGCCTGTACCACCTCTGCTTCCCCTTTGTCGTTCCAGAAGACTAAACATTGATGGAGTGATGAGGGAATACATCGACTGCCATGGATCCAATCTCTTCCTAGTAGCACATTGTAGCTGGTAGGACCATCTATCACGAAGAAAACAGTAGTCCTGGTGGTTGTCCCTACAGTTATGTCCAGTGGCATAACCCCTTTTGCTGATGTTGCCCCACCATTGAAACTTGTAAGAATGACTTCCGTCGGGATCATATCGCTTTCTGTCTTAGCAAATTTCCTCATCATTCTAGCTGGAATGGTGTTTATAGCCGCTCCATTATCAATGAGTACTTTTACTATTGGTACACCATTAACCAAAGCTTTGACGTACAGTGGCCTTAAGTGTTTGGTTAACCTCGTCGCTGGTTTGTTGAAGATGACTTTTTCAGCAGCGTCTATTTCCACTTCCTGCCTATTTTCTGGCGGGCTATCTCTTGGTGATAGATCAACGTGCAGCACATCGGACTGAGCTTTCTTTCCTTGGGTCTCTTCCTTCTCTTTTCCCAATATTTCTTCTTCAGTTACCCAATTTGTAGGAGGAGGCATTATTCTAGGGGGCGATCCATACTTTTCAGAGCGAGGTACCCTCTTTTTCCTTTTTGGCGTCCCATACAGCACATAGAAATCAAACGATCGACCAGATGGTTTTCCCAATAGATCCACTTCGCGGACCCCTTCCTGGTGCAATTGTTTCAACAGGGTGTTGCGCGACACTCCCCTTTTCCGTCTTTCTGCTTCTAAATCAATCTCTTCTTCAACATCTGTCATACCATCGTTCTCGCCATCATCATACATTTCTCTGGAAGTTTGGCCTTCATCGCAGATTAGCACGCAGGCATCTTCCTCATTATCCTCTTTTCCTTTGCTTTTGAATTCATCGGCCAACAAGTAGTTGTTAGCCAGGACGGGAGGTAATGTGCCAAACTGGATAGTTAGAGGTTGTTCGGGATCATCTTCATCTTTCCTGTCTCGCTCAAACTTCGATCTACCAGATGAGCTTTCCGGCAAATCTCCCATTGATTCACCAGTGCCTGTTTCTTCGCTATCTTCAAAAACGTTTTCGTTGGCTATTCTGAGCGTTTTGGGCGCTCTAGGGCGTGATTCCCCTTGCTGTTGCCTCATCATCCGCCCGTAATTACGTTGGTAACGCCTTTGTTGGGTTCTGGTCATTTCATTGAACGGCATTACCCTTCCTGCGTTGTTCTGGAACGAATGCCATACATTGGGCTGGTGAGGCTGCGGCCTAAACGTTCTTCTTTGACCGGCCGACCCAAACCCCCTTTCTCTATGCATTCCTCCATACAACGGCATTCTTCGCTCCCTGACAGGCTGAGCGACTGATACGAAATCAGGCCGATAATGGGATGGCCGCGTCATTGATGACCCTGTATTCGCCTTCAACTCGTGCTTACACCTGTCGCACAGAATATCTTCGCCCTGTTTGGGCTCTTTCCCTTTGATGCGTTCAAACACGCTGGGAAGCGGCTTGGGTTCTTCTTCTTCGTCATCAATCACCAGTTTAAACCTTGGCAGTTTATTTTTCAAGCCAGTCGTTATCATATTCATTGCTAGTGGCCGTGGAAATGGATCTTCGTCCACCGCCATCTTCTTCTTTTCTTCGAACGTAATTCGTCCTGATTCGATGGCATCCTGCAACACATGGCGAAAAACCATACAATAATTAGTCGCATGTGACCATGCATTATGCCATTTACAGTACTTTTTACCCTTAATTTGTTCAGAGTCGGGCAATTTGTGTTTGTCGCTCAACCTTATCTGCTTATCCTTATATAATTTATCAAATATAAGATCAGCTTTGGTTATGTCGAATGAGAACGCTCGCATTTTTCTGTTTTCACCTTTAGCAGGTTCATCTTTGCCTACTATTTTTGGCTTAACTAACATAGGACAAGTATATGCTTCTCCTTTTACTAGCTCAGCCAAGCATATTTCGGTCTGGTCATAATAACCATCATCGATAGTATGAACATTGAAATTCGGGTCTCTATAATAAGTCCCTTTACTGGAATTTTTCATTTGTTCTTCCTCTCTTACCAGTCGCTCATATCTAACGACATTCGCGCTAAGTTGGAATAAATCTGGGAATTCTCTATCTTGGAATTTCTTCTTTAGATCAAAGCTTAAACAACTTTGTGCGATTTTGACAAATCCCTTTTCAGGTAATGGCACGAAGCATTTACTTCTGGCCGTTTTGAACCTTTGTAGGAAATTTTCTGCCCACTCGTTAGGCAATTGACGTAAATTCGCCAAATCGGCCAGTGTAACTTCGGACTCAGTTTTATAAAATTGAGCATGGAATAATTACTCCATTTGTTGCCAAGTTTGGGCGGAGTTTGCTGGCAAATTAATGAACCAAGAAAAAGCTACTCCTGTTAAGGAACTTGGGAACAACCTCAACTTATGGTAATCATTCACCTCACCACTTTGCAACGTGAATCTCCCTACATGTTCTAGTGTAGATACTTCTCCTAGGCCAGTGAATAGTGAGAATTCCGGTACTTTGTACCCTCTAGGCCATGGATATGCCTGATCTATCCAATCAGGGTATGGCTTGGTGTAAATTGGCCTAATCACCGGACGTACCCCAACTGCTATTTGATCTTGTACTATTTCCATAATTTGGTTTCTTAGCACGGCGTTAGGGTCATATGGGTTCCCCATTGGTTGATTTACTGGCTGATTCGTGGGAGGTCTAGTGGGCTGCCCTTGATTGGCCATAAAAGTGCCATTATTCAGGTTGTTATAACCGGTAAACTGAGTATTCAAACCGTCATTCGTACGCAACCCGTTCTGTCCAATATTTGGGACATTGTCTCTGATGGTGGTACTACCCTCCAGGTTGGACGTAGTGTTACCATTATTCACGTTTACGGTTCCATTTCCCCCCGGGTTTGAAGTAGAAGGGCCAACAGGTGGCTCCAAACTTGGGCCAGAATTTACACCAAGAGAATTGTATGGCGAGGTATGCCCTACGATAGTCCTAGATTGGAAGTGATTATCTATAGGCATGACATGTTGACATATTTGGCCTACCAACTTATTCATGATTTCATTCAACGTATTTAGTTGTTTAGCCATATTATCAAAATGCCTATTCTCGTTTTGGGTAAATTTCTCCATATTATGAATGCTACGTAGATTTACCTGTTCAACGACATCCTGCGTGAGTTCTCCCAGCAATGCACGCATTGTGCGAGGGCTCAATTCTGTCATTGGCTCGTAGCGGCTGTGACTGATTGGATTTTGTCCATCTGTCTGTGGAGAGTATTGTTGCTCCTCGTATCGCTCAACCACAGACTGGACTACTCCTTGACTTGCTGGTTCTTTATCGGAATTTTTATGAGGCATGATATCTTTTCTCTTTTTGTATCTTCACTTACCAAACACCAACTGTCCCACTGGGCGTGCCAAATTGTTTTCGCGCGTTTTGCAACCCGCCAACAATTACGAAAGAGAGAGGGGTCAGACGATTGTGTAAGGAACAGACCTCTTGAGACAAAGTCCCAAAAAGGGGTGCGTATGCCAGTGAAGGATTACAATTGGGAAGTAGACAAAACGCCTCCAAGGGGCGCAAGCACACGAGTACTGAAAAATGATTAAATTTAAACTAAGAAATGAAAATTACATGATCTCTTGTAGAGAGTTTTTGATTCGGTCTTCTGTCTTCTATGACGTTACTTCTTTTATACTTCTTGAGCGTCCCTTGGTTATCGAAACTGCTCAGACTTGCTTCGTGTCCTTCGTAACCGCCCACTCTTTTAGTGGGGAATCACTAATTCGGGGAGTAGTTGCTTAGTAACCGCTGCCACTACCTTTGTTGCTTCCTGGATCGTGGGATCGTGCCGGGTTTACTTGCCAACCGCTTCCAAACTGTATCCTTTAGACTTGTTTGATTTTGGGCGACTTGGGGTTCTGGGCGACAATGAGGCTGTCGTTCTGGGCGATTGTGCCGTACCATCTTTGTTCGGCCTCTGGTCGTCCTACAACCTTGGGGCGATGGTATTCCTTTGTTCTTGGGCTTCCAATATTCAGGATTTTCCACAGGCCTTCAACTTGGACGTTTCTTCTTGGGCCTTTTAATTGGCTTCTGTTGGGCCTTTACCTTGGATTTATCAATTGGACTTCCTTTCGATTTTGGGCTGCATTTTAGTGTGTCAACAACGAGATTTCGTTTCTAATAAATTCATAGAGACGGCGTCGTTTGAGGATAAAAATCTTAACGTTTGACTGTTCACTCGACAATACGTAGTTACGAACTAAGTCGTACTTAAACCGTACTTTCTTACGTCGAGTTATTATCAATTTTAACAACTTGAGACACTGGTAAATTCTCTCGATTGTCTCAAGTTTTCCTCTACGGTACGGGGCATCAGCTTTCTTTCTTTTGCTGGGCCCACAGAGAGAGAGACAGGCAGAGGGTGTCACGGGTGTCCTTTGTATCAGTTGAAAGCTACTCGGGAATTGAAAAGCTATCTTTGTTCTAAAAACTCAGTGGCTCCATCACTGCAGTAATAATTTTTACTCATTTTTGAGGTCTAACTTTTAATTATTTTGTTATCATTAATACAGCCATAAAGTTGTTTCACTTTTTCATCTTACTTTTTTCTTTATTAGATTAAAAATAAATAAATAAAAGTAGTCAAATATCTAGAAAACCCCACATTTTTGAAAACTTAAAACTTTTAGCCATCCATTATTTGACCTTTCAATATCGTGTATAATCAATTTGGGACATGGAATCTCAAAATCAGATTTTCTTTCTTTAAATTTTATGCACGTGTAACTTCCTATGTATTATTGAACATGAATTAATAAAAGTCTCCATTAACAGTAAATTTAATATCGACATTTTTTTTTTGGCGTCGTATGTAGAATTTTGAAAAATAAAATAAAATTCTTCGGGACTAAATCGAAGTGGATGTTAAAGTAATTCATGCAAACAACATCAGTCCTCAAAATTCTCATTTTTTATGTGTGATAACAATTTGATGATAAATCATTTTTTTTTTCATTTGCGATGGTTAACTTTTTAAACAAAAAAGTTCAACCTCGTATCTTAATCGAGATAGGTCGTGATGTAAGAATTTCACCAAACATCATTACTAATTTATGAAAGTTTCATGTATTATTACTTTTTTTACTATAAAATAAATTTAGATGACATGGACATTGTATTAAATATAAGTAATTTACCTCATCTATACTAACCTAAGGTCCTGCTTGGGAGTTTTGTCGTACCAGTTATGAACGTTTTTTAAAATACTGATTTTGATCGTTTATGAGCAGATTGATTTTGAATGGTTTTAATAGAGATTTTAAAACTTTTCACCCTATGTTTTCGAGATTATTATTCATTAGTTTTGAATTTTTTTTTAAAAGAATAAAATTACATATATATCTTTTAGTAAAATTTTCTTTTATATAATTTTTTACTCATAAGTGATATTTTACTTATAGATAATTTTTTACAATTATAAGTTAATTTTATACTTTTAAATAACTTTAAGTGAGTTTTTTTTTTTTACTTATAAGTAACCTTTTTTATATATATTTTATAAGTGCATTTGTCTTATTAATAATATTTTTATTTTATAACATTTTTTTTTACATAAAAGTGATTTTTAATTATAATGTAATATTTTACTTATAAGCATTTTTTAATTATAATATAATTTTTAAAATGATAAATAATTTTTTAGTTAATATATTTTTACTTGCAATTTTGTTTTGAACAAAATATGTTGGTTGGAAATAACTATTTTATAAAGGATAAAATTCGAAAAGAATATGAGAAACGGCCAAATCCGTCGATTTAGTGAGTTGAGAAAATCGCTAAAAATTACAGTACACCAATTTTGGGCAAAATCGATCAAAATTGGTGGAAAAAAAACTCCCAGACCCTAAGTGTTAAATTTCATTTGACAATACCTATTACTTTTTTGTTTAAAAAATCCATAGGCTTAGCTCGTAAAACCACAATTGCACACAGCTCTACACATTCTGCTAATTACAAGCAGCATACAGCCAACATATACGTACAATAAGAATATTAGAGAGAGAGAGAGAGAGAGTGGCCCAGCAGCTAAAATCTATGGCTGACCGACTTTGAAATGAAGAGATAAAGAGATAGAGAGCTTGAAAAAGAGAGAGAAGTGTAAAGGGTTGGTAGCTACAAATATAGAGTTAATATTCTCTTTAGCTCTCATGGGTTTTTGGTTTTTTCTTTGAAAATCAAGCCAAAGTCCGCAACCAGATCTCTGTAAGAAGAAACCAAAGTTTAAGATTATGGGTTTATGAGTGTTTTGAGATTCAAAGTATGTGTTTTGGGTGTTTTCTTGTTCCTTTGGCACAATCTGAGAGTTCTAAGATTTGAATAATACCAAAGATTTATCAGTTTGTATTTGGAGAAGTTTCTTTTGTATTTTAGCAGTCTTTTTCGAGTTTTAAACCAAAACACAATCTCCCTGAAGCTTTAGTTTCTTATTCCAATGATGTCTGATGATGTATTTTCTCTTCCTTCCAAAGTTTTCCCTCAACAACTTGCAGAAGCAAACCCTAACCCAAATTTAAACGAAAACCCTATTTCGAAGAAGAGAAGAAATCTACCGGGAACACCAGGTAATCAAGTTTTGTGTATGTCTTGCTATAGATTAAGGCCTAATTCCAACTGTTGTATAGTTAAAAAACAAACAAAACACGCGCAAATATTTATAGTGATTCAACAGTTGGAATATTAGGAAGACTGGTATGATTAGGCTCCACAAAAGTCCTGTAATTTCAACAGGTCAATGGTCTGATATGTTTTTTTGGTTAAATTTTAACAGATCCAGATGCAGAAGTTATTTCTCTTTCACCAAAAACACTCATGGCTACAAACAGATTCATCTGTGAAATCTGCAAGAAGGGTTTCCAAAGGGACCAAAATTTGCAGCTCCACAGAAGAGGACACAATCTTCCATGGAAACTTAAGCAAAGGGCTAACAAAGATCAGATAAAAAAGAAGGTCTACATATGCCCGGAAAAGACCTGCGTTCACCACGACCCGTCCCGGGCTCTTGGGGACCTCACCGGGGTCAAGAAGCACTTCAGCAGGAAACATGGTGAGAAGAAGTGGAAATGTGAGAAATGTTCAAAGAAATATGCTGTTCAATCAGACTGGAAAGCTCATTCAAAGACTTGTGGGACTAGGGAGTATAAATGTGACTGTGGAACTCTTTTTTCCAGGTACTTTATTTAATTCAACCTGAACTTATGCTTCTTGTTTGAGAATATTTGTTCCAAAGAAATAAATGTTTCTCATAATTCCAACCAATGATTGGATAATAATTTTAAGTTCATTGATACAGGAAGGATAGTTTTATTACACACAGAGCTTTCTGTGATGCCTTAGCTGAAGAGAGTGCAAGATCAATTGGAGCCAATAATTTGAACTTCAGAAATGATTTGAATGGGAATCTAATTAACCCTCTACAAAATTTGGCTCATGGGTTTTCTGGAATTCCCCTTCTTGGAGCTGGTTTTAGACCAGATTTTAATGGTATGGCCCCGGCCGGGAATTCTGATCAGAAGCCTAGATTATCACTTTGGTTGGATCAAGTGAATTCTCAGCTCAATCCAATTGATGCAAATTCAAATCTTTTCATGCCTAATATGATGCAAATGGCATCGAATAACAATGTTTTCGACTCGTCGAATCAGTTTCCATGGCTGGAAAGAACAGCAGCCTCTGCAAATCTCTCTTTGTTTCCACCACAAGGCCTAAAGGAAGAGGCAGTGATTAGCAAAGGGTTAACAATGGCGTCTGCAGAATCCCTTTCTTCTTTATACTCCGATAATCAGAATCTTCACTCGAACTCTTCAGCTTCTGCATCAATGTCTGCAACTGCACTTCTGCAAAAGGCAGCTCAAATGGGATCAACCAAAAGTAATCCAACATTCTTCAACAATCCCTTAAACAGAAGTGAATTGCACCAGGTTTTCAAACAGCAGGAACTGGAGAATTCAACGCCGAATTTTGTATCTTCAACAAGTACTGCTGCAATTGACGGCCTGGATCAATCTATGCAAAGAAGTGGAACAGCAGAAAACCTACAGGCTTCTGCTAACTTGCATTTGGGGTTCAGAGATTTTCTAGGCATGGGAGGAGAAGGTGGCGCCAACCCATTCTTGCCACCGGAGCTGGCGAAATTCGCTTCCATGAGTTCAGCCATGGGATTGGGTCCTTTCTCTAGCAATCACTAGCATAAGTGTCGGTTTATGCGTGTATGGTAAGGTGAACAAGATAATACTCAACAAAATCAAGCATTTTCTGGTGCCCAGATTGTAACATGTGATATTAATGTAAGGTACATCACAACCTTATCACAAGCTAGCCACTTTAAATATATCTCTTTGTATTGCGATGAAAATCTATGTGCATGATATTGATTTTAATTGACGCCAATAACCTTGAAATTTTTTGACTTGTGCATTCAACTTTTCACTTAAAATTTAAAAACACAAGTTAAACACTTTGGAATTGCAGCAGAATGTTAGGTAATCCAAAGAAATTGCTTCGACCAATGAGAAAAGTTCTTGGAATCCTCATTTTTGTCTTATTAACATGTTTGTAACTCAATTTTCCATACCCAACTTTTGTTCATTTCGCATTAATAAACAAGTTATGTACTCTCGTACTATGAATTCATTTTAGTGTGGGTATTTACTTGCCAACCATCTTATATTATGCCAATGTCTTCACTTGCATCAAAGTAAAGTTTGGTCCTGCTTGGATACAAATTTATAGATGGTTGTTTATAAATTCAAACAAATTATTTATTAATTTTAATCACATATTTTTAATAAATATTGTTCATTATTATTCATATATTTTCTGAGATTCACTAATGTTCATCTTTATATATCATTTATAAATTTGTCAAACGAAGGCGAAGTAAAACTTATTTTTTAAATATATTTGTCTTGTTATAAGTAAAACAAGTTACTTATATTAACAACACGATCTAGTTTTACTTTCAAACTAAGTAGCTTATCCTTTTCAAGTTTTGACAATAGAATACATATACTCAAAAGACTTTACCTATTTTTACTTATAATTATTTTAGACAAATATGCTCTCAATAATTTATTTTTTTTTTTTTGGGTGGGGGTGGGGGTGTATAGAGTTTTGGAAGCATGAAAAGAAAGCCATTTTGATCTTCAAAGCATAACCTACTATTGTGACTAAGGTTAATATTATTATGAATTTATGTTTAAGTTTTTATAAGTTGCGGACCTTATGGAATGTGGATAATAAATTGTGGGTTACGAAATGTATAGATTAAAATATTTTGACGAACTTAAATATAGTTCAAAGTTTATAGAACACTGATTAGGTTTTATGCATGTGATATCTACTATGAAGTTTGCTCAAACAGATTGATGGACTAGTAGTCTAGTATAGAAGGAAAAAAAATTATATGTTTTTAATTTATTCAAAAATATTATGATAAGGGCATTCATAAAAATACTATGGATAGTGTTAGAGATTAAAGGAATTTATGTCAGTTATATACACATAATTAAAAATATGTATTTGTCACGAATGCGAGACGCAGTGGATATAGTGTCTTTTCACTTTAGTTTCTAATTTAATTTGCCGAATATATTTAACACGAAATTCGTTGATAAGATTTATGACCTAATTAACCCATTACTGTCAGTACCTACGTCCAATCAAATATTAATCTTCCATCTTTGCAAGAATTTTAGCTTTCAAATCCTCAAGAAATTGATCCATCTAGTGCATTTTACATCTAGTGCATTTTACATCATTGTCCTTGCTCTCTTCGTCTCTTCTTTTAAGCCGTCTGATTTGCCACTACCCATCAAAATCTTGATCTTCTCTACGACTTCTCTTGAGATGCATATCCCATCACAAAGATTGATTCCGATCTTCCAATCATCAACCACTAATTTTCTATTAGTAATCTGATCGGTAAACGGTGGATAACAAATCATTGGAACTCCACACCATATACTTTCCGGTATAAGATTCCAACCACAGTGTGTTAAGAACCCTGCAATGGCTGGATTTGACATAACAAGCCCTACACAAAAATAGTCATTTGCTATATTAAAAAGACAACATTTGTCAAATGTTGTCAAAAGAGAGTCTTTTGGCAACATTTTAGTAAGTAAATGTTGTCATTGATTAATATAAATGAGTTTTGGCAGCGTTTTTTAGAAAAATATTTCAGTAGACACCTTTAACAACGTTTATTGAGTGTTGCGAAAGATTTTACCTTTAATAACGTTTATCAAACGTTGCGAAATGTGAGACTTTTTGCAACGTTTGATAAACGCTGCTAAACTTTTTGCAACGTTTGATTCACCTTTAGCAACGTTTGATATACGTTGTGAAATGTGACTTTTAGCAATGTCACATTTCGCAACATTTGATAAACGTTGCTAAAAGTCACATTTCGCAATGTTTGGTGAACGTTGCGAAAAGTCTAACCTTTAACAATGTTTGACAAACGTTACAAATAATATTTTGACCCATTTAAATGAGTACATCATATTCCAAATTAAATTATATATGGGAACCAAAAATAACCGTAAGCCTAAACTCATTCACGTTTCCATTTTTGCCGCCTACTATGGACCAATCTTCCAACAACTTTCGGCCACCTAGACCTCCGAACATTGGTACCAACATAACCTCCTCAACATCCTCTATATTTTCCACCCAACAACTCCCATTCTCATTCATTAATCCGGCAGAAATTAATAAGGAAAACCAGTCACTCGTAAAGCAGCAATCTATCGAAAATCCTACCTCCGGCAACACTCCGATCGCGGACCACCACCATCCGGTTGCCCACTCCAAGAAGACCCTATCCATGATGTCAATTCGTCCCAAACAGCTCTACAGTAGATTGAATTTGGAATTGAAAGTTGCGCAATCCCGAATGTCGCTTCACAGGCTACATTTTTCGTCAATTCTGGCGCTGTCTGGACGAACCGCGGTCTCGGACCACATGGGCTATGTTTGCCTTCACCTGGGGCGCACCTAACCCAGCCATGGGTCTTCCCCAATTTGTCCTTCATCAGCCTTATTTTGTATCAGAGATTCAAGCAGTCACGAACTTGTGACAGCATAAATTGAAAATCGTTAATTTCAATGTCGTCCGTTCAAGTCATGGTGGTAGACCACCTGGGCCACCCTCTTCTCACCATGGCGCTCCTAGCCCAGCTATGGGTCAAGCCCAATTCCAACTGAGGTTCGCTGGATTATTGATTGAAATTTGGGCTCTATGTGAAAAATTCGGGACTGATGAATTTGATGAATCTTCCTTGCTCCAAACGTTCAATTCGATAAGAGAAAAATGCAATTGATGATGGAAAAATGATGGGTCATCAATCAATTGGGCCAATTGACATCCAAAATGTTGATTTCAATTTACATGAGGTTAGTGAGAATGATGGTATTTGTATCTTTCTTATTTTGTAGCTTCTTTTGGTGATTACATTGCACTTACAATGTTTTCTTCAGTACTGCAATGTCTTTATATTATTGTACAACAAACTATTGATGTTATAATTTGTTTTTTTATGGGATTGTTCTATATTTGTGCAATTGATCGATATTTATGCATGTGATTGAAGTTTAAGCGCCTTGTGTTTGTGCAACTGGTGAGATCAGGTAGAAATGTTGATGTTGTTTGACAAATTGCTGCTTAGTTTGGATCAAGTATGATTGTACTAAGTTTGCAATGACGCCATTACAAATTTACAAATAGGCTTTATAGGGAGACACGTAAATTAGACCGAACTTAGGCGGTACTAAATTCTCGTACGCAGCGCTACTAAACTCAGGTTGAATCTTAATAGAACACACGTAAAATGGACCAAAACATAACATAGTCGTAGAAATATTACATACATAAACATTAGCCACCATAAACATAAAGCACAATTTACCTCTTCACTCGACAATTCAAAATGATAAAAATGAGTTATTGTTGGAAAGAGATCATTGAGCCGCGTATGAGGTTGATTATTCTCGTTAGGAGTGTAAGCAGTCCGATTTTATCGATTTTTGACAAATTTTCAAACTAAACCGCTTAAACTAGTTTGAGAAAAACCCAAACATAAACCAAAACATTTTGAACAGTTTGAAAAAAAACTCAAACCTAAGCCTAACGATTTGATCCGGTTTTAAACCGTCGGTTTCGCCGTATATTTTTTTGTCCGTCTACTTTTATGACTTTAATTCATTGAATTCAATATATATTTATATATTACTAGCAATAAATCTAAATCAAACTAAATATATCTACTACAAATTTAAATATCAACTAAATCAAAGTAAAATCACAATAAACTAAAATATAGTTTTTTGTTTGTCATTTTAGGCTAAGACGTTACGATACCGTTACAATACAAATCTACTAAACTACATATAAAGCCCAAAAAATATAATGATGTTCAACAAGATCTCGTGATCATATTTGAAAAATAAAACTACTGATTAGACAGAAAGAATAATCAACCATAATAATAAATCAATTGTTTATAATATCTAAATATACAATTACACAAGTTTACCATTGTATATTGTTACGAATTCAGTTTCTCACATATATTCAAACATCAATTGTTGTCACACAATATTCACAGTCTTCATTGTCAAATAAATGCATTCGTTACATCATCATAGTATTAGATACTAGATAGATAAGATAATCTTTAAAAATATGGTAATAGAAAATATATTGAATTATCAAATGCTTCAACTTCATCTAAATATTGGCGCAACACTATAGGTTCATTCTTAATTTGCAACCAATTAATTCCCCATAGACAATCCTCTACCATCATTGCACCTAATAAACTCCTAAATAAATCAAGTATCCAACATCCAGTTGAGAATGCAGACTCAGAAGCAACTGTAAAAATTTGAATTTTGAAGAAGAAAATGGTTTTTGATAGATTATGTTAGTTTTGAAATTATTAGATATAAATTATGATTATTTTGGTAATAATAATATATATGTAATAGAAAATTATAAATTGACAAAAATACACACAAATGACAAAACTATTGAATTTTACATATTTGGATGAATTTTAAAAAACTTTCATTTTTCATTTTTATATATATTTCGTCGGTCCGGTTTAGTTTTAAACCGCAATTAAAATTCTCAAACCTAAAGTTCAAAACCATTTTGTTGACGGGTCCACGTAGCACCAAACCGACGATTTCTAAAATGCAATTCTAGTTCGATTTTTCGATTTGACGATTTTTGCTTACATCCCTAATTCATGTGTGATTGTGTAATTGTATGAACATATAAATGACGAGAGAAAGCGAAGTTCTAGAGATAGAGAGGGAAAGTGTGTAAATGATTATTGAGGATAATTTAGTGTTATGACTGTCTCCTATTTATAGGGTAAATTCTTGACCTTGTGGAGAAAAGTGAAATGAAATGACTAGATGTTAGGGTTGGTAAATGCATAAATGGTGCATTGTCATTAAAATGGTCAAATTAATACATTTAATCATGAGGTTAATTTCACAAACGGTCACTGAACTTACGCAAAAATAACAAAACGGTCACTGAAGTTCAAAACTTGCAGAAACGGTCACTGAAATTTCATGCGCTTTCATAAACGGTCATTGGAGGACCGTTATGCCTTTAATTCAAACATAAAGGACCAAAGTGAGCACAGTCGGATTTTGGACAGTTTGGAGGTGCCAACTTTGGACCACCATAACTCCGTCCTCTGACCACCATTTTTCACGGACCAATATACCATATTGAAGCCCTCAATGCACTCCTAACAACCCACCCAACCACTGGCCGTGATCCCGTTGGAATTGGTCGAAAAATCGCGCCAAAGTGAGCTACCCAGATTTTGGACAGCTTGGAGATGCCAACTTTGGACCACCATAACTCCGTCCTCTGGCCACCTTTTTCCACGGACCAATATACCATATTGAAGCCCTCAATGCCCTCTTCAAAACCCACCCAACCACCGGTCGTGATCCCATCGAAACTGGTCGAAAAAAGGAGCCAAAGTATGCTACCCACGTACGGCCGAATTTTGGGCAGTAGGCTGTACGTGGGTAACCACTTTGGATCCTTTTTTCGACCAATTTCGACGAGATCACGGTCGGTGGTTGGGTAGGTCT
The DNA here is from genome assembly GCA_019097785.1 of Fraxinus excelsior. Taxonomy (NCBI): domain Eukaryota; kingdom Viridiplantae; phylum Streptophyta; class Magnoliopsida; order Lamiales; family Oleaceae; genus Fraxinus; species Fraxinus excelsior. The sequence continues at coordinate 22,706,885 of CM032636.1, read as the reverse complement.
TGAAAAGGGCATTGAGGGCTTCAATATGGTATGTTGGTCCGTGGAAAAAGGTGGCCGGATGACGGAGTTATGGTGGTCCAAAGTTAGCACCTCCAAGCTGTCCAAAATCCGGGTAGCTCACTTTGGCGCGATTTTTCGACCAATTCTGATGGGATTACGGCTAGTGGTTAGGTGGGTTGTTAAGAGGGAATTGAGGGCTTCAATATGGTATATTGGTCGGAGTTATGGTGGTCCAAAGTTGGCACCTTCAAGCTGTCCAAAATCTGGGTAGCTCACCTTGGCGCGATTTTTCGGCCAATTCCAACGGGATCACGGCTAGTGGTTAGGTGGGTTGTTAGGAGTGTATTGAGGGCTTCAATATGGTATATTGGTCGGAGGACGGAGTTATGGTGGTCCAAAGTTGGCACTTTCAAGCTGTTCAAAATTCGGATGTGCTCACTTTGGTCCTTTATGTTTGAATTAAAGGCATAACAGTCCTCCAGTGACCGTTTGTGAAAGAAACTTAAACTCTAGTGATCGTTTTTGAAAGCGCATGAAACTTCAGTGATCGTTTCTGCAAGTTTTGAACTTCAGTGACCGTTTTGTTATTTTTGCGTAAGTTCAGTGACCGTTTGTGAAATTAACCCTTTAATTATGTGGTCAAATCAATTAACTTGACTTAAAACTTGGTGTAAATTATGCATGTGGTCAAATCAATTTCCTTGATTTACGTGATCAATTCAATTACATTGGCTTGAAACGTAGTGAGATTAATGCATATGATCAATGAATCATTCTTAATCAAGACTAATTAGCATACTTACATATTCTTTAAGTATGATTTAGCCCCCGTTTGGTGCACATTTTTGGAAAAAAATGCACTTTTACTGTTGATATGATGGAGAATATGTGGTTGAAAAAGAAGGAAAAGTTATTGATGTGATAGAAAATATTATTTTATTGTGCGAATGTGTGATTGAAAATGAATAGAAGAATGAGAATGACAAAAAAAAAAAAAAGTGGCTCAAATAGGGTCTTAATTTAACTTCCAAAATAACTTTCCACTTAGGTCCTCAAACTATTGGTTAATAACCAGTAAGGTCATTAGTCTAGGTCAATTACCAATAAAGTCATTAAACTTTAATAATAGCGCACTTAAGTCGTAAATTTAAATGGAGTTCAATTAATCAAGATACAATCAAATAAGGCATCTAGAAAAAAGCAAATGATAGCTAGATACAATGAACACATGCTTCTTTTATTTACTAATAATAGTATACCATTAGCATCATATTTCCTTTTTATTTTCTTATTGAAAGAGAATTATCAAGTAGCATGAACATGTTTCATCTTCTCTTTTGATTATTTTCTGTGACCACCCTTCCTCCACGAAATAGAAACTCTCTCTCACTACTTTCAACTCATGATCCTCCAATTATCAAAGTGTCAATCTTTCTGAACTTGTTAAATAGCATGAAAAAAATTAAAAAAAACTAATACAAGCAGTCTCCCAATATGTCAGTTTCTATTTGATAAGTGCGTTTTGCGCACTTAATTATGCGACAAAACATGATTAATTGTTGATATAAATACTTGAATACGGCTTAATCTAATATGAATTGTGTTTGTAGGTTTACTTTGATGGAAATAATGAAATATGCGCGAAAAAAGGCGAAAATGACCAAAATGGAAGGAAATGAAAGTTCGGGGACTAAATCGCAATTATTCATAAGTTGACCCGAACAATGAACCGAGCATGGAACCTCGCTAAAGATCTAATTGTCAATATTATGGATGACTAGAAGAAGATGGAAGAGGAAGAAAAGCCAAAAGTGGAATGAAAAGAAGATTGGGGACCAATTTGAACTAGAAGCGAAAATTCATCCATGCTATAGCATGAGATTATACCTTGCTATAGCACAGACCTCAACAGTGATTTTCAGGAAGGATTTACTTTGCCCATGCTACAGCATGTAAATACACCTTGCTATAGCAAGGGGTATTCTGGGCGAGAAATTATTAAGTTTCCTCATCCAACTACAACTCTTATGGTAATGATTCTAGGGCAACTATAAAAGCCTAAACTCGTCCTAGACTAGGTGATGATGCATTCTTAGAGAGAAAAACACCATTGAAGAGCAAGGAAAAATGCGAGAACAAGGAACAAGGATTTCACTTCAAGATTCAAGATTCAAGCTTTAAACCATAATTCTCTGGTGATGTCTTCTCTTGATTATTTTTATTATTCTTTAACTTTATTCATGCTAGGCTAGACTTTTTATGTACTAGGTGAACGATGAACCTCGTATTGTGAACTTTTAATTTCTAATTTGCAATTTGATATTTAAACACGTTTGATGGATGTTGAATGATTTATATACACTTTCTTGTCTCTACAATTATATGTGCAATGGTTGTATGAGTTTGTGTGATTTATTTTATGCATTCGAAAGAAGGGAAATAGATTCTACAAGGTATAAATCATCATAAGGTCCGATAGGGGATAGAAATATACCGCTATACTTTATGTGAATCTCTAAGTGTTTACAAAATGTCATGCATTCTTGTATATTGCATTTATCATAGAAATATAGTCAAATGGTATGCTAGAATAGGTTCAATTCTACTCGAAAGAGATTATTGAATAAGTTAGAAACATTGATTCTTCAACCAATTCATCGTGTTGTCAAATTGTGAAATATGAGTTAAAAGTGAACTTGCTTGGTGATTCGGGATCCTAGTACGCTTTTTCATACATTAATTTCTTCAACTTTTGCAGTTAACCATCATTCTTGCATTTAGTCGTAATTCTAATTTAATTTGCATGTTAGTCATAGTTTAATCATAAAATATAAAACAATCATCTTGAATTTAATAGATTCGGTTGGTCGAGATAACAACAATCACGTTAAATCAATTCTCGTGGGAACGATACTCGAAATTCTTGAATTTCCACTTTATTACTTGTCAACGAACCGTGCACTTGCGGTGATTTAAATCCGAAACATATTTTCGTGAACAAGTTTTTGGCGCCGCTGCCGGGGATTGAGTATTAATTTGATTTTTGTTATTTAGACACTAATTCGAACTTTTTTTTTATTATTTTGTTATTTTATTATTGTTTTTTTTTTTGGCTAACCCCGTACTATTAATCTATCTCGTGTTTGCACTATCTCCCTATACGTTTTTCAGATGATTGCATGATTCTAACTTGGTAAGGCAATGAAATTTTTGCAATGGATAATCTCTGCATACATTATGAAGATATGTTTGGAGAATACCCAAGTTGTTATAATTGTTACACGATGCATTGTACTGGATAGTGTTTGCCCTGGCACTCTTGTTTCAACACGCCGAAACTCATGATATTTAGAGAATATTTAAAGTGTCGGAAGCGAGCAATTGACGAAAACCATGAAGGGTACATGCTGTTTGTTGGAGATTTTATACCTGACAATTGGGATGAGGACTTCAAACTGGTAGGAGATGGTCCTCCTCTATTTCATGAAAAAGTAATTGCAAAGTATTTTGAAAAATTGGTCAAGTTGGATGAAGGCGATATGCTTTTGGGAGATTGCACGTATTGGGAAGAATTTCGTTATTGGGGGTACAATCCACTTGAAAGGGTCGTAAGGACCGACTTTTCATTGCCTGTGGATTTAGATTGCGGACCAATCATTCCACCCGATGGGAGTTCATCAATTGAAGAAGAGCAAAAAACAAGTGAAAATTTAATCACAGTGGAGCTCAGCGAGGATGAGGCGATCAATAAGGAGGAAATCAACTCATATTTTTTCGACTTTATTGATTGTCCAAAAATTGATTTTATGATTAAGCCCGACGAGGAAATACAGATCTACATAGTTGAAGTTGAGTCAGATGGAATAGATAAGTCCTATTATGTTGAAAATGGCAAGGAAGATGTGTGGAAATCAAATGAAAAGTGGACCAAAGCCAAAAGAAGAAAGATGGACAAAACATCAAAAGCTTTCTTTAGGTGCCCGTGATTAGGCGTCATACAGTCGAGCTATAGACTATAAACAAACGCTGGTTGGGAGGCAACCCAACAATTCTTCCCTTTTATTTATTTCGCTTTATGTATTAGATTAGGAATTTCTTTTTCAAATTTTTTATAATTTTTAATAAGATTACTTTTTCATCGTCTCTACGGGTAATAAAAGAGCCTATGCATGGTCCACATTATTTTTCCTCCACCATCTTCACATTCGCATCTATATCGATCAGGGGAGTATTCGTCACCCTTTTATTCTTTATCTCCTGTGAATTTGTCCTTGATTTTATGCGCTACTAAGTTTGTATTTTATTATTCTTTAAACATTGAGGACAATGTTCTATATACGTTTGGGGTGGGATAATGTTGTTCTATATACGTTTGTGTGATTGTGTGAAAAAAAATTGTATTTTTGTGTGAGTTTAATGACCTTGCCGGCAATGATGAGAATATTGGAATCAGTATAACTATAAATAGAGAAAATTATGCATGCTTAATTGATTGATACTTGTCTATGTGAAACTTGACATTTTTGCGCACAATAATTGTGTTGGGCATGCTTAGTTAATGATGAGATGTTTGAGTCATAGTGGAGTTGAACATGATAGGTCAACCTCGAAAACTTCTATTGCACCATTCGAAAAATCATTATTTTAGAAGTTTGGAGATGATTTAGCTGTTACAGGGGAATATTGAGATAAGTATGGATTCTATGTGTGAGAATTGTATTGTGTAGATTGGATTAGACCAATGAGACAAAAACGAGGTAAAAGTTCCAAATCAGAGATTGGGTCTAGAAATTGGGTGTCTAAAGGAAAGGGGGCATTGCACTAATCATTGAATCGCTAAGACATCTATTCGGGCCTATATAACTCGAGTGATTAAAACTTGGTGCCCTATGGTCATCTGACTTGGGAGTCATCGGCCTAAAGCTCGCTACAGGGGTTATATAGAAAGCAAATGGAAGGTGTCAGATAAAAAAAAAAGAACAAAAATCTATCATTTGATGAAATTATACATGTTTCTATGTATGAAATGCATTGATTAGCCCCAGACATCTTGTTGATAGAATTATATCTCTGATGCGAAGGAAGTAACCTAGTCTAGTCTTAATGGTTGAAACAATCAAAGAAATAGGAGAATCCATGCTTGTCGAATTGTGAACTCATGACCGCGAGATCTATCCAAACAGAGAGGGTGAGGACTAAGTAAATCAAAACTACACTCTAGAACACACCCATGGATCGTTGAGTGAAAAGAATAAGTTTGGGGGTGTGAATCTCTCGAGCGAAGAAAGAAAGAAAATTTAACTACTGCAGGTCGGGATTTACACCCATCATCAGTTTGGTATGCTTTGCATAAGTATGCACACACATACACATCAAGTTCTGCATGTGATAGGTGGAGGTCGATTTGAGTTTACACTGTTCATTGGTTAATTACTGAATTCTAATCCTGAGATACGGCAAGCTGTTAAACCATGTTTTGCATAAAATTAGGTCATCATCTTGTTTGAAGACAAACATCAATTCAAGTTTGGGGGATTTGATAAGTGCGTTTTGCGCACTTAATTATGCGACAAAACATGATTAATTGTTGATATAAATGCTTGAATACTGCTTAATCCAATATGAATTGTGTTTGTTGGTTTACTTTGATGGAAATAATGAAATATGCGCGAAAAAAGGCAAAAATGACCAAAATGGAAGGAAATGAAAGTTCGGGGACTAAATCGCAATTATTCATAAGTTGACCCGAACAATGAACCGAGCATGGAACCTTGCTAAAGATCTAATTGTCAATATTTTGGATGACTAGAAGAAGATGGAAGAGGAAGAAAAGTCAAAAGTGGAATGAAAAGAAGATTGAGGACCAATTTGAACTAGAAGCGAAAATTCATCCATGCTATAGCATGAGATTATACCTTGCTATAGCACAGACTTCAATAGTGATTTTCAGGAAGGATTTACTTTGCCCATGCTATAGCATGGAAATACACCTTGCTATAGCAAGGGGTATTCTGGGCGAGAAATTCTTAAGTTTCCTTATCCAACTACAACTCTTATGGTAATGATTCTAGGGCAACTATAAAAGCCTAAACTCGTCCTAGACTAGGTGATGATGCATTCTTAGAGAGAAAAACACCATTGAAGAGCAAGGAAAAAGGCGAGAACAAGGAACAAGAGTTTCACTTCAAGATTCAAGATTCAAGCTTTAAACCCTAATTCTTTAGTGATGTCTTCTCTTGATTATTTTTATTATTCTTTAACTTTATTCATGCTAGGCTAGACTTTTTATGTACTAGATGAACGATGAACCTCGTATTGTGAACTTTTAATTTCTATTTTGCAATTTAATATTTAAACACGTTTGATGGATGTTGAATGATTTATATACACATTCTTGTCTCTACAATTATATGCGCAATAGTTGTATGAGTTTGAGTGATTTATTTTATGCATTCGAAAGAAGGGAAATAGATTCTATAAGGTATAAATCATCATAAGGTCCGATAGGGGATAAAAATATACCGCTATACTTTATGTGAATCTCTAAGTGTTTACAAAACGTCATGCATTCTTGTATATTGCATTTGTCATAGAAATATAGTCAAATGGTATGCTAGAATATGTTCAATTATACTCGAAAGAGATTATTGAATAAGTTAGAAACATTGATTCTTCAACCAATTCATCGTGTTGTCAAATTGTGAAATAGAAGTTAAAAGTGAACTTGTTTGGTGATTCGGGATCCTAGTACGTTTTTTCATACATTAATTTCATCAATCTTTTGCAACTCGACTAAGGTTACTTGCTTCGATCAGAGTATTATGATTCTACGCACACAAGAGTCTGGGGACTAATGAGCAATGCATTTCACATAGCATAGAAATACACATGTTATAATATCATGCAAACAGATGTTAGATTCTTGTGTGTTTTTTTTTTTATTAATGGATCACAACTATCATTGGTGTTGATCGATCGTAAATACGGGTATGCGAAGCTTTTAGAGCGATAACTCCCAGTGATGGACCATAGGAACACCAGGTTCATTAAAACCTCTTAGAAGGCTGTGTTAACTCACTCTGATGTTTATGAGCAAGCTCGAACAGGATGTCATATGCGTGTTCAATGTTTAGTGCAATGCCCCTTTTCTTTTAGACATTTCAATTCTAGAGCCGACACTGTGACTTGAACCATTTACACCTCGTTTTCCATTCTCATTGATCAGAATAGACACTCCACCACAATATGATTCTCACAATGGAATCCATACTTATCTCAATGTTCCCCTATAACAGCTAAATCGTCTTCCAAACTTTTAAAATAATGATTTTTTTCGAATGGTGCAATAGATGTTTTCGAGGTTGACCTATCACGTTCAACTCTACTATGACTCAAACATCCCATCATTAGCTTAGCATGCCCAACACAATTATTGTGCGCAAAAATGTCAAGTTCCATATAGACAAGTATCGATCAATTAAGCATGCATAATTCACTTTCATAAAATATACGATTCCAATATTCTCATCCTTGCCGGCAAGGCCATTAAAACTCACACACACCAAAAAACTAAAGAATTTTTTTTCTCACACTACACTCACACAAACGTATATAGAAAAACATTTTTTTTTTTTTTCACACAATCACAAAAACGTATATAGAACATTGTCCTCGAATGTTTAAAGAATAATAAAATACAAAACTTAGCGCACAGAAAATTTAAGGACAAATTCCATAGGAGATAAATAATAAAGTGGTGATGAATACTCCCTGATCGATAGAGATGCTAATGTGAAGATAGTGGATGAGATGGTGGAGGAAAAATAATGTGGACCATGCATAGACTCTTTTATTACCTGTAGAGACGATGAAAAAGTAATCTTATTAAAAATTATAAAAAACTTGAAAAAGAAATTCCTAATCTAATGCATAAAGCGAAATAAATAAAAGGGAAGAATTGTTGGGTTGCCTCCCAACCAGTGCTTGTTTATAGTCTATAGCTTGACTGTATGACGGCTAATCACGGGCACCTAAAGAAAGCTTTTGATGTTTTGTCCATCTTTCTTCTTTTGGCTTTGGTCCACTTTTCATTTGATTTCTACACATCTTCCTTGCCATTTTCAACATAATAGGACTTATCTATTCCATCTGACTCAACTTCAACTATGTAGATCTGTATTTCCTCGTCGGGCTTAATCACAAAATCAAGTTTTGGACAATCAATAAAGTCGAAAAAAATATGAGTTGATTTCCTCCTTATTGATCGCCTCATCCTCGCTGAGCTCCACTGTGATTAAATTTTCACTCATTTTTTGCTCTTCTTCAATTGATGAACTCCCATCGGGTGGAATGATTGGTCCGCAATCTAAATCCATAGGCAATGAAAAGTCGGTCCTTACGACCCTTTCACGTGGATTGTACCCCCAATAACGAAATTCTTCCCAATACGTGCAATCTCCCAAAAGCATATCGCATTCATCCAACTTGACCAATTTTTCAAAATATTTTGCAATTACTTTTTCATGAAATAGAGGAGGACCATCTCCTACCAGTTTGAAGTCCTCATCCCAATTGTCAGGTATAAAATCTCCAACTAACAGCATGTACCCTTCATGGTTTTCGTCAATTGCTCGCTTCCGACACTTTAAATATTCTCTAAATATCATGAGTTTCGGCGTGTTGAAACAAGGGTGCCGGGGCAAACACTGTCCAGTACAATGCATAGCGTAACAATTATAACAACTTGGGTATTCTTCAAACATATCTTCATAATGTACGAATAGATTATCCATTGCAAAAATTTCATTGCCTTACCAAGTTAGAATTATGCAATCATCTGAAAAAAATATAGGGAGATAGTGCAAACACGAGATAGATTAATAGTACGGGGTTAGCCAAAAAATAAAAACAATAATAAAGTAACAAAATAATAAAAAAAGTTCGAATTAGTGTCTAAATAACAAAAATCAAATTAATACTCAATCCCCGGCAACGGCGCCAAAAACTTGTTCACGAAAATATGTTTCGAATTTAAATCACCGCAAGTGCACGGTTCGTTGACAAGTAATAAAGTGGAAATCCTAGAATTTCGAGTATCGTTCCCACGAGGATTGATTTAACGTGATTATTATTATCTCGACCTTAACCGAATCTATTAAACTCAAGATGATTGTTTGTGTGATTTTTGATGAAACTATGACTACTACGTGAATTAAACTAAAATTATGATTAAATGCAAGAATATGTCGAATGCAAAAGGTTGATGAAATTAATGTATGAAAAAACGTACTAGGATCCCGAATTACCAAGCAAGTTCACTTTGTAACTCCTATTTCACAATTTGACAACACGAGGAATTGGTTGAAGAATCAATGTTTCTAACTTATTCAATAATCTCTTTCGAGTAGAATTGAACCTATTCTAATATACCATTTGACTATATTTCTATGACAAATGCAATATAAAAGAATGCATGACGTTTTGTAAACACTTAGAGATTCACATAAAGCATAGCGGTATATTTCTATCCCCTATCGGACCTTATGATGATTTATACCTTGTAGAATCTATTTCCCTTCTTTCGAATGCATAAAATAAATCACACAAACTCATACAACCATTGCGCATATAATTGTAGAGACAAGAAAGTGTATATAAATCATTCAACATCCATCAAACGTGTTTAAATATCAAATTGCAAATTAGAAATTAAAAGTTCACAATACGAGGTTCATCGTTCACCTAGTACAATTAAAAACCTAGCCTAGCATGGATAAATTAAAATAACAAAGAAAATATTTAGGAGAAGACATCACCCAATTCTTGAATGTAAAACTTGAAATCTTCGATCTTGGAGTGAAATCCTTCGTCCTTGCCTTCATTCTCTCTCCCAAAAGGTTGTTTTTCTCTCTAGGAAGGCATAACCCTAGTTTATGGACGTATTTTAGCTTTTATAGTTGCCCTAGAATCATTACCATACGTGTTGGAGTCAAATAAGGAAACCAGAAAAATCGCGCCGGATTTCTTCCTTGCGGCCGCAAGGACAAATTTCTTGCACCCGCAAGGAACAAAATTTTTTCCAAAAATTTTCCCTGCATCCTTTCTTGCGGCCGCATGGAAGATTACACCTTGCGGCCGCATGGTACAAACTTCTATCACATATCTTCATTTTGGTCCTCCAACTTCATTAATCTCTTGTTTTGACCTCTTTTGTTCATTCTTGTCCTCCAATCATCCCATGCATTCCTCAATGTATGATTAAGCTTATGTCCGCTCTTGAGTTGGCATCGGGTCATCTTTTGATTATTTGCATTTTGGTCCCTGAACTTTTGTTTTCCTTCGTTTTGGCCCATTTTCTCTACTTTTCTTCTAATTTCCACCATAATCTTCATTGTTGCCCTACAAACACAATTCACACAAATTAAGCTCTATTCCGAATGTTTATCGACAAATATTCATGTTTGTGAACCAAAATAAAAGTATAAAAAATGCCCTTATCATCTATCATGCCATCTCTTGATCGTTTCCTTGTAAATTTTTGCGTTCTCGTACGAATCCAACTAAAACTCATCGAGCTCATGAAGTTGCAGAACTCTCTTTTCTCCCGCTGTCCTCATATTGAAATTTAGTAAGTGTGTTGCCCAATATGCCTTATGTTCTAGCTCAACTGGTAGATGACAAGCCTTTCCAAATACCAGCCTATATGGAAATATGCCTATTGGAGTCTTGAATGCCGTTCTATACGCCCAAAGTGCATCGTCCAATTTATTAGCTCAATCTTTACGTGATGCATTAACTGTAGCTTCAATAATTTTCTTTAGTTCCCTGTTGGAGATTTCCACTTGCCCGCTGGTTTGAGGATGATATGGAGTTGAGACTCGGTGTTTCACTCCATACTAAGCCAACAATGATGCAAATAGGAGGTTGCAAAAATGCTTTCCACCATCACTAATAATCGCCCTTGGAGTGCCATACCTCGAGAAAATGTTCTTCTTTAGAAATTGAGTTACCACTCGACCGTCGTTAGTTGGAAAAGCCATAGCTTCAACCTATTTAGACACATAATCTACTGCCACCAATATGTATTGTTGACCGTAGGAAGATGGGAAAGGTCCCATGAAGTCAATGCCCCACACGTCGAGTATCTCAACCTCCAAAATGCTGTTTAAGGGCATCACATTCTTCCGTGAGATGTTTCCGGTCCTTTGGCACTTATCACAACGTTTCACCATATAATGTGCATCCTTGAACAACGTAGGCCAATAAAAACCTGATTGTAGTACCTTCGCTGATGTCTTAACTGCTGCGAAGTGACCTCTATACGGTGCAGAGTGACAAGATTCCAATATTTAATGCTGTTCTACTTCAGGCACACAGCGGCGTATGATCTGATCTGAACCCCTTTTGTAAAGAAACGGATCATCCCAAAAATAGTGTTTCAGGTCACTGAAAAATTTCTTCTTCTGATGACTTAAGTAATCTAGTGGGATGATGGAGTGGGCCAAATAGTTGACGTAATCAGCATACCATGGCGTAGTAATAATCTGAAAAAGCATCTCATCCGGGAAAACTTCATTTATTTCCTTTGTGGGGTGTGATCCATGTGATTCAAGGCGAGATAGATGATCCGCAACAACGTTCTCACTCCCTTTTTTATCTCTGATCTCCAAATCAAACTCTTGCAATAGGAGTATCCATCAAATAAGTCTTGGTTTTGCATCCTTCTTACTCATTAGATACTTCAAGGTTGAGTGATCCATGTAGACAATCACTTTCGACCCGATCAAATATGATCTGAATTTGTCAACGACGAATACTACTACTAAGAGCTCTTTCTCTGTAGTCGCATAATTCAACTGAGCCTCGTTCAAAGTCTTACTGGCGTAGTGAATGACATAAGACATCTTTTCCTTGCGTTGACCCAATATTGTCGTAATCACTGGCATCACACATAAGTTCAAACGGATAATCCCAATCTGGAGAAGTCAACACTGAAGCAGAAACTAATTTTTCCTTTAAAGTGTTAAAAGTTGTCAAACACTCCTCGGTGAATTGAAATGGAACCCCTTTTTCTAATAGATTGCAGAGAGGTTTCGAGATTTTGGAAAAGTCTCTGATGAAACGACGGTAGAACTCGGCATGACCCAAGAAACTTCTGACTCCCTTCACTGTTACTAGAGGTGGTAGTTTCTCGATGACCTGTATTTTAGCTTTGTCCACTTCAATACCCTTTTTCGATATCAAATGCCCCAACACGATCCCTTCCTGAACCATGAAATGACACGTCTCCCAGTTGAGCACAAGGTTAGTGTCTTCACATCACTGCAATACTTTACCCAAATGTTCAAGACATTCATCAAATGACTTCCCAAAGACTGAGAAATCATCCATGAACACCTCAATGATATTTCCCACCATGTCCGAGAAAATAGACATCATACAATGTTGAAAGGTGGCATGTACATTGCATAATCCGAATGGCATTCTTTTGTAAGCAAACGTACCATAGGGGCATGTGAAGGTAGTTTTCTCCTGATCATCTGGTGCTATAGCAATCTAGTTGTACCCCGAGTAACCATCCAGAAAGCAGTAGTATGGATGTCCCGCTAGCCTCTCCAACATCTGATCAATAAAAGGAAGGAGAAAGTGACCATTCCTTGTTGCATCATTGAGCTAGCGATAATCAATGCAAACTCTTCATCCAGTGATTGTGCGTGTGGGAATGAGCTCGTTATTTTCATTTGGAATCACTGTGATCCCTCCTTTTTTTCGGTACGACCTATACTGGGTTGACCCAATGGCTGTCTGATATAGGATAGATGATTCCTGCATCCAAAAGCTGTAAGACCTCTTTCCTCACCAGTTCGAGCATAGTAGGATTCAATCTACGTTGATATTCAACTGATGCTCTGTAACCATCTTCCATTAGTATCTTGTGCATGCAAAGTGAAGGGCCGATCCCTTTTATATCTGTGATGGTCCATCCTATCGCTGTCTTGTGCTCCCGAAGTATCCTCAACAATTGATCTTCCTCTATTTCTGTAAGTGTATTCGAGATGATTACCGAAAGTGAATTCTTTTCCCCCAAATACGCATACCGAAGGTGTGATGGCAGCTGTTTGAGTTCAAGGGTTCGAGTTTGCTAAACAGATGGTAAAGGTTTTGTAAGGCCTTTACCCAGCTCCAGCCATGGTTGCTTAAAAAGGGGTGGTCTGGCTGCTAAGTACCTTGCACATTCTTCTACTTCCTCTTTCTCCGATGGAAAATCTTGAGAGTGTACCAAACAAGCCTCCAGAGGGTCCTGAGGATGATCAAATCTGAATGTCTCTGTTACTACATCCTTTATTACATCAATTTGCATGCATGAATCCGGTTCGTTCTGAAACTTGAAGGCCTTAAACACATTGATTTTCAATTCATCATCATCCAATCTCAATATCAACCGACCCTTCTGCACATCAATCAGCGCTCTTCCCGTAGCCAAGAACGGACGACCCAAAATGAGCTGGAACGTCTTTATCTTCTTCCATATCCAGGATAATGAAGTCTGCTGGGAAAATAAATTTATCGACCTTCACCAAGATGTCTTTACAAATGCCTATCGGATGCTTGATTGATCTATCAGCCAGTTGCAGTGAAACTGTAGTGGCCTTTGCTTCCCCCAAGCCTAATTTCTTGAAAAGAGATAAAGACATTAAATTAATACTAACTCCTAATCACACAATGCTTTATCTAGATATAAGTTACCAATATTGCAAGGAATAGTAAAACTTCATAGATCTTTCAACTTTGGTGGCAACTTATGTTGGAGAATTGCGTTGCATTCCTCGGTAAGCATGACTGTCTCATTATCCTCCAGCTTCCTTTTTGATAGAATATCTTTCATGAACTTGGCGTAACTTGGCATCTGAGCTAAAGCTTCAGCGAATGGTATATTGATGTGCAGCTTCTTGAACACATCCAAAAATTTCTGGAATTGCTTATCGAGCTTGTGATTTTGTAGTCTCTGAGGGAATGGGATCAGAGGTACATATGCTTTGACAGGTGTGGTTGCTTTCACCCGTGGACTATCTAGTCACTCAACGTGATTTTCCTCTGTAGCCTTGTTTGACTCATCCACATAATCCTCGCCCGAGGTAGGTACTTTTTCTATGACTGGTGGTGGCCGCTTTACACGTATTTCTGGTAACTAGACCCCGCTACGTGTAGTGATTGTTTGGACCTGCTCCTTAGGATTCGTCTCTGTATTGCTGGGTAAAGTCCCTTGAGCTCTACCTGACAGTGCAGCTGCTATCTATCCCACCTGTTGTTCCAAGTTCTTGATCGAGGCCTATTGATTCTGAAAGTTAGTCTCAGTTTTAGTAATGTACTGAGGTAGCAAATCTTCCAACGATGGCTTCCTTACTTGCTGTTGTTGCTGCTTTTGGAATCCTTGTGGTTTATTATGATTATTTTCTCCCTGTCCCTTGTCCCTGATTGTTAGACCATGAAAGGTTTGGATGGTTTCTCCAACCGGGATTATAAGTGTTGTCATAGGGGTTGTTCTGTTGTCTATTAAAGTTCTACGCGTAGCTTACCTCCGCGAGCTGACTAGAATGTGTAGAGGCCAAAGGACAGCTTGTAGTAGTATGATCTGCCCCACAACCTTCGCAAACAGGTGATGATTGGTGTACCATGTTAACTGACTGGGATAGATTGTCCATTTTCATGGTAAGAACTTCCATTTGTGCAGTCAGTGCTGTCATCGTATCCACGTTGTGTATCCTTGCTGTTTTCTTTGGAACTTTCCTATCGGTTGGCCACATCGACTGATTTTCGACTATTTTCTCATACAAATCATAAGCTTCATCGACGTCAAGTTTCATCATAATCCTCCCGCTGAAGCATCTACCATATTCTTGAACTCTTGTTGTAGACTGTAGTAGAAGAGATATTGCTAAGCTTTCTTAGGAATGTCAAGGCTAAGGCATTTTCTGAACAAATTCTTGAACCTCTCCCATGCTTCAGGGTAGCTCTCTAAATCTTTCTACTTGAAAGTGTGGACTTCATTCCTGATTTGGTGGACTCGAGAAAGTGGGAAGAATTTCATCGTAAATTTTTGAACCGTATCAGCCCATGATTGTATGCTTCCTGGAGGTAAGCAAAGAAACCATTCTCTAGCAACATCCTTCAAAGTATGAGGGAATAAATGCATTCGAAAAACATCTGTTGATACCCCTTCGTGACTGATCACTTCACATAACATGAGAAAATCTGAAATATGTTCATGAGGGTTCTCCGTGGCTTTTCCAAAAAAACCTGATGTCTTGGTATTTTGGAACAGATTTATGACATCCGGTCTAAGGTGGATATTAGGCTGTCCAAATGGAGGGTAAATTACAACATGTTGCACTGGAGCAGGAATTGGATTGACATAGGTTGACCTCTCCTGAGATTTCTCGATGTCCTTTCAATTTCGTGATCTATTGGAGCTAGACCAACCTCGTCGGAGTTTGCATAAACCAAGTTTACCCAAGAAAAAATAAGACCCAAGAGAACTAGCCTTAAAACAACGAAAAATTAAAATTAAAACGATCCTAAAATATCAAATACCCAAGATTAACACCGTTATTCCCCGGCACCGGTGCCAAAAATTTGTTCGTAAAAATCCCGCAAGCGTACGTGATCGTTGACAAGTAATAATCGTGATGAGTGAGTCATCGTCCCATAGGGAATAATGCTCATTTTTAGTGTATTTGGTATATCTAAATTTGCAAAAGTAATAAAAGATGGTCGATTTGTATTTAACTCCGTTCTATAATTACGAAAGCAATAAAAAATGGTTTTAAATCAAATGTGGGAGAGTGTATTGGATTTCCGACTCCACTAATCAATTCTTAGTTTCAATTCTTGACAAGTGATAATTAATTTAATTCATGCAATTGTGACGATCGATAATTCCACTTTTATTTACTATTCTTTCCCAAGATATAATAAACCTATGATTGCCACGAGACGATCCTATTCCTAGTCCGAATTCATATGACAAACATGCATTCACATATAAGATTATCATACATGATCGCACACGCCATGAATATTATTCCTAATATTTATTGTCCGTGTGTTCCATAAACAACGTTCTACCTACCGTGAGTTTTTCAACACTACAAATAAGCAACTAATCATCTTAATGGTGCGCAAACATCAAAACAATATACTTAAGCATATTTATGAAATCACAATGTAAGAATAAAACTAAAATCACAGTCTCAAATTAAATACTCAAAATTAATTAGTTTCATCTTCCATCCAATACAAAGAAATTTAGCATAACATGTTATGGAGATTGAACACATAGAAGTAGAACGACATCATCTATAAATTTGAGGGACGTGATTAATTTTCAGTTGAAACTCCTTGCTTCATCTCCCAAAAGCCGCCCACTTAGCGTGTTGTATATATTTGTAAATTAAAATCTACTTCCAATTATATCCACAAGCTGCTGGCCGTGAGTGTGAATGGGTATGAATTTTATATCCTTCAACTACCAATGTAAATGTATAATCCCAATTTTCTGCCAAACTGTGTAAAAATCTGGAGTATAAATTAGCCGGCAATTGAATGTTTACGTATATAATTCAGCCACTATCCTCTCTCCTTTAACCCAATCTGCCGCCCACTATATGTGTATGTAATCCCTTCAATTAAGCCCCCTAATCTGCCTTTAATTCCGTGTATAGATGATAAAATATGGGAGCCACTAATTCTCCATTTTTCTTCGGCCGACAAATTGTTCTTTTCTCTCAATTTTCTCCCTGGCTGCTCCCCTTTCTGTGCTCCGTCTGTCTATATATATATATATGCATATTAATACACCCTAGGAGGTTTGGTCCATTTAGAAATTCAAGGCCCAATTAATTTGTGTTCCTCCATGCCATTCACTCTTTTGAATTAATGCAATTTAATCCTTCAACTTTTAAAGTGTAGACTTTGATCCTTGTACTTTGCCATTTTTTCACTTTCGTCACATTTTGCTTCTTTTCTTCAATTCTTCATCAAACATTGAGTTTTACCTACAAGATGCAATATGACACAATTTAGGTTGTATTTTTTCAAAAAGAACAATAAAATCTATAGTTTTAAGCCTTGAATGAGTGTAGAAAATACACTTATCAAATACGAAGAATGAACCAAAGTTATAGGAGGTTGTTGCTAGAAGAACAAGTTCACACATTGCTAAAGAGTCAAACAAGTACATGAACATAGTTGAGCATAGTTACAATTCTCTACTGATGCATTTGAAATCATGTTTTCTTTATTTTTGACATTTGAAGAAGATAGGGAAATTGCGGTCAGGAAGTTGATATTGCTATGGATTGCCAAAGGATTTTTCGGAAAAGTAGATAAGAAGGGCATGGAGACTGTAGCACATGAGTACCTGGAACATCTTATAAATATAATCCTGGTACAAGTTTCTCAAAGAAGACCTGACGGAGGAGTCAAAACTTGTCATACCTATTGCTTGCGAATAGCTAAAAAAAGATAAATTTATGAAGATGATCCAAAAGTAAGCTCTCTCTCTCTCTCTCTCTCTCCTTCCTTTTGCCTTTTGCCTTTTTGTCTTGTTTTTGTTTATATTTATGCGTACTAACATTTGTGACAATATGGTGATCATGTCAATGTTGTTGTTGCTGTCACTGATGTTTTGTTACTATTATCATGTAATGCTTGATGATGCTACATTGTGGTTCTTCAATAAATTGTTAATATATGAGCAATACCAACACCAAAGTATTCACTCTCGTTCAATTCCTTCTTTTTCGAGACCGTTTGGATTGCATGTTTGATCCCTATTAGGACATTTACCTGATCCCTCCACATTCATCTTTGACAACTTAAAACGTCTTAAAGTATTTAATTTGTCAAGCATGGACTACAGATTTTATAATTCAACACGAGTACAACATTTGGTTCTCTTAAGGTTCTTGGCAGTTTCTTCTATACCATCATCAACAGAGAGATTTGAGAACGTAGTGTTTATTTTTGTGGATAATAGTGAAACAATTGAAATTCTAGAGAACCCTTAATATGGTGAAGTTAAGTCATGTGTATTTCAGCGGTGTGCACAATTCAATAAATCCTGGCTTGAGCGAGCAGCTGAGGGTGAGAGGTTCCCAATAGATAGAGTCTTAAGATTTTCTAATGTTTCCATTTATGATGAAAAATTCACCTAATCTCTGAAGAGTGCAATGCATATTTGCTTTATTCTTTGAGATTTTAGAGGAAACACTTCGTCTCAAGACAAATTTCATTCTTTGTGTCAAGGATTCAATTCAAACTCTTAAAATCGAACGGAAATTTCTTATAACTTTTCTTGGGGATACGCCATCTCAGTCCACCGAGCTCCATACAACCGAGAATATATTAACAAATATTGAAAGTGTGGCCAATGATGTGGGAAGTTTCTTATATACTTCCTTTTTCATCGGAGGCTGTACTTCGGTGACTGTTATGAATCAAATCATTTCACGTTTGTTGGAAAAGCTGAATCTAGTGGACGAAACGAGAAAAACACACTGCAACACAATTTCGAAGATGTTACCTAGTCGTAGGACTCCAAATACGGATGTGGTTTCGCTCATTGTTGTTAACAATTCTGGATGATCTCAAGAATGTATTAAATTTTGAGGACGATGGGATTGTTTCTGTGAATGATCAAATTCTTAAAATCCATTATCGATTAATATCATTACGATCCTTGTTTGCAGACATGGAGGTGGAACGATATTCAGAATGTTTTTAAAAATTAAAGACATAGCATATTAAGTTGAATATGTTGTCAGCTCATTTCCTCCAGAACAGTATCTCAAAATCAGACTTCTTCAAGTAATTGAGAAGATTGAGTTTATCAGGGAACAACTCCTAGAAAGGAAGATGGAAAATGATGTTGGAATGCTAAAGGATGCAGAATATCCAAGGCAACAAACACTATTGCAAACTCAAAATGCCTAACATTGGAGACGGCGTTGGCTTAGAGGGTAAGGTGAAAAATATTAGAGAACAATTGGGAAACACAGAGCTACTACAAATTATTTCTATTTTTGGGATGCCCAGACTTGGCAAGACTACTTTGGGAAAGAAACTATATGATGATCCCTTGATTGTTGAAAATTTTGACAAGCGCACATGGTGTGTTGTCTCTAAAAATTATCAAATTCGAAATATCTTAATTAACATCTTGATGTCAATGGATGTCCGTAACGAAGAAGTAATGGTGGAAGCATACAAAGATATATTGGGTAGAACACTTCACCAATATTTATTGACAAGTAGAAGATACATAATTTTCATAGATGATATATGGTATGTCAATGCATGGAATAAAATTAAAGCATACATTCCATACGGTGTAAAACGAAACAGAATATTATTCACCACCAAGGATAAAGATGTGGCTTCCAAAGCTTCACCTTCTACCATTGTTAATGGTCTTAAGTGTTTGACTGATGAAGAGTGTTGGGACTTATTGTAGACGAAGGCTTTCCAATAGAATTCATGCCCTAAAAATTTGGTATCCTTTGGAACGGAAATTGTAAGAAAATGTTATGCATTACCACTTGCAGTTTTTGTCATAGCTGCAGTTCTAATGAATACAAAGAAGGAACCAAAGTTATGGGAGGATGTTGCTAGAAGAACAAGTTCACAAATTGCTAAAGAGTCAAACAAGTACATGAACATAGTTGAGCATAGTCACAATTCTCTACTGATGCATTTGAAACCACGTTTTCTTTATTTTTTAACATTTGAAGAAGACAGGGAAATTGCGGTCAGGAAGTTGATATTGCCATGGATTGCCAAAGGATTTTTTGGGAAAATAGAGAAGAAGGGCATGGAGACTGTAGCACAGGAGTACCTGGAACATCTCATAAATAGAAATCTGGTACAAGTTGCTCAAAGAAGATCTGACCAAGGAGTCAAAACTTGTCATACCTATTGTGTGATATGTGCTTGCACATAGCTGAAAAAGGATAAATTTATGAAGATGATCCAAACGTTAGCTCTCTCTTCTTCCTTTTCCCTTTTTGTCTTGTTTTTGTTTATATTTATGCGTACTAACAATTGTGACAATATGGTGATCATGTCAATGTTGCTGTTGTTGTCAGTGATGTTTTGTTTCTATTATCATGTGATGCTTGATGATGCTACATTGTAGTTCTTTAATAAATTGTCGATATATGAGCAATACCAACACCTAAGTATTCACTCTTGCTCAACTCCTTCTTTTTCGAGACCGTTTGGACTGCATGTTTGATCCCTATTAGGACATTTACCTGATCCCTCCACATTCATCTTTGACAACTTAAAACATCTTAAGGTATTTGATTTGTCAAGCGTGGACAACAGATTTTATAATTCAACATGAGTAGAGCATTTAGTTCTCTGAAGGTTCTTAACAGTTTCTTCTATACCATCATCAATAGAGAGATTTGAGAACCTAGAGTTTTTTTTTGTGGATAATAGTGAAATAGTAGAAATTCTAGATAACCTTTTTAATAAGGTAAAGTTAACAATGTGTATTTTAGCGGTGGTGCACAATTCATTAAATCCTGGCTTGAGCTAGCTACTCAGGGTGAGAGGTTCCCAATAAATAGACTACTAAGATTTTCAAATGTTTCCATTTATGATGAAAAAGATGAGAAAATCTTGAAAAATTTACCAAATCTCTGAAGACTGAAATGTAGATTTGCAGTGTTCTTTGAGATTTTAGAATAAATACTTCATCTCCATCAAAATTTCATTCATTGTGTCAAGGATTCAATTCAAACTCTTAAAATGGAGCTGAAATTTCTTATCACCTTTCTTGGGGATATGCCATCTCAGTCCATCAAGCTCCATACAACCGATAATATATTGACAGAGATTGAAGTTGTGGCCAATTATGTGGGAAGTTTCTTATATACTTCCTTTTTTCATCGGAGGTCGTACTTCCTTGATTTCTATGCATCAAAATCTTTTCTCGTTTGTTGGAAAAGCTGAATTTAGTGAACGAAATGATAATAGCACATTGTAACACAATTTCGAAGATGTTACCAAGTAGTAGGACTCCAAATATGGATGTGTTTTCGCTCTTTCTTGTTGATTCAATTCTGAACGATCTCAAGAATGTATTAAATCACGATGACGACACTATTGTTTCTTTGAAGGATCAATCCGTTAATGTCATTTCGATCCTTGCTTGCAGACATGGTGGTGGAACAATATTCAGAATTTTATATAAAAATTAGAGACATGGCATATGAAGTTGAATATGTTGTCAACTCATTTCCTCTAGAACAATATCTCAAAATCAGGCTTCTTCAAGTAATTGTGAAGATTGAGCTTATCAAGAAACAACTTCTAGAAAGGAAGACGGAAAATGATGTTGGAATGGTAAAGGATGCATAATATCCGAGGCAACAAATATTATTGCAAACAACGCCTAACATTAGAGACGACGTTGGCTTAGAGGATGAGGTGAAAAATATTAGAGAACAACTCTTAGGAAACATAGAGCTACTACAAATGATTTCTATTTTTGGGATGCCAAGACTTGGCAAGACTACTTTAGGGAAGAAACTATATGATGATCCCTTGATTGTTGGGAATTTTAACAAGCACGCCTAGTGTTTTATCTCTAAAAATTATCAAATTAGAAATATCTTAATTGACATCTTGATGTCAATGGATGTCCTTAACGAAGAAGCAATGGTGAAAGCATATGAAGATGTATTGGGTAGAGCACTTCGCTAATGTTTATTGACAAGTAGAAGATACATCATTTTCATAGATGATATATGGGATGTCAATGCATAGAATAAAATTAAAGGATACATTCCAGGAGGTGTAAAACGAACAGAATATTATTCACCACCAGGGATAAAGATGTGGCCTCCAAAGGTTCACCTTATGCCATTGTTAATGCTCTTAAATGCTTGACTAATGAAGAGTGTTGGGACTTATTGTTGTTAGGCAATTTGTTGTCAAACGACCTCCCTGGGCGATGATGAAAGTCTCGTTGGTTTTTTATCCAGTCGCATTGGCCAAATTGACTGAATATATATCGACACCACAATTTATGGAACTATCCACGTAACCCACTTGGGCCATTCGAAGCAACCTAATTTAATTAGGGTTGCTCATGGCCCAACCCGAATTAGGACGACTCTTACCAGTTGATAGCCCACCTTTTCTTTGTGTTATTGGGCCTATGACCTAAAAGCCCAATCTATTCACTATACATACCCATTCACTTGTCCAACATTAGACTAAGGAAAACATAGCTGTTCTTTGTGCTCTTGAAAGAAGTCGACCATTCCCGTTTGCTTTGTGCCTTCTCTACCTTGCTTTGTGTTCTTGGTAGTGGATTCTCTTCTTCTTCTTAAGTTAACCTGTGTGGTTAACATTCTTGGCTATTTATCCTTCTTCTCCAAGCTTTTTGTGGGCTAAAAAATTGGTTTGGAGCAACCAAAGTGTGGAGGTGAAGGTTTGTGGTGGTTTCATAAATTGTGGTGATCGTTTTAGAGACTGAGCCCGGTGATTCTTGGTGCAAAGTGTTGGTCTTCGATTTACATATGGTATTAGAGCTGTAGGAGTGATTTTCAGACCCAAAATCGACCAAGAACAGACCTGGAATCGCGTGAACAGTGCTGCAGAATTTCTGGACAGTTTTCTTCAATCAGTCCGCGACGTTTTTGGCTTTTCCGGTGAAACGAGCGATCATTTCAAGAAACCAACACCACAGGAGGCCTCTGCAGGTGGAGGCGATCCTCCCTGACCGGCGCGTGTGGCGGCGCGAGAAGCCCATGCGCAGAGGAGTGAGGCGGCGCGTGGTGGCGCGTGTGGAGTTTTCTGGACTCGACCTCTTCAGGCAGTTTGCTCAATTTGATTTCCTGAACGTATTGATATTTTTGTTTTAGTGTTTCAGGTTACGCAGGAAAAGTTGGACGATTTTGCCCTCGATTGTTCAACGGTCGAGGCTGCAAAACAATTACTGAATTACTTTAGACCATAAATTGTGGCTCTAAAGCAGTAATCTCGCAACTCTCGATAATTACGGACTCAGATAAGTCCGCTCTGGTAAATTGGCTGATCCTCTCGTTAACTTTCAGCACTAGCGCGTCATCGTGTGGGGTGACATTAGGATTGGGATTACCGTGAAGGGGTAACTATTGCTTGTGCTAGAAATTAGGAAGTAATTGCTCTTTTCGTTCGTTACGTGACTGAAATTTGTTCTTTTGATTAATTACAGCATATTATCGGTTTTCTGATATACTGTGAGTGAAACTGTTTTGTTATTATCTCTCTGGTTATTTTTGTTAAGTCTCTAGAATACCTAGACCTTACCCGTTTGAAAATTTCCTTGATCTAAGATCGTGAATCTTACGAAACCCTGGGAATCTAAAACGGTGTATATTTGTGAACCTAGGTCTGCTTCGTGTGGCTTAATTGTGACTTTGTGTTTTTTGTTTGAAAATGACAACGCGCAATTTTGATTTGGGGACTTTTACTGGAAAAGGTGATTTTTCTATTTGGCAACAGAAAATGAGGGGTATTTTGGTTCAACAAAAAGTTTCAAAAGCCATTGATGGCAGTTTTCCCGCTGATTTTTCAAAAGAACAAAAAGAAGAGGCTGATGAGCTCGCTTATACCTCTATTATTTTACACTTGGCTGACGCTGTTTTAAGAAAAGTGGGTAAACTGAAAACCACTAAAGAACTTTGGAAAAAGTTGGAAGATCTGTATTTGCTAAAATCTACTCCCAATAAGTTTTACTTACTTGAGCGTTTTTTCAGTTTCAAAATGGATTCTTCAAAAGAATTGGATGACAAGTTGGATGTGTTTAACAAACTTGTTCAAGATATTGTTAACTGTGGTGAGTCAGTGTTTGAAACATACAAGGCTATCATTTTGCTAAATGCTATACCTGATACTTATCGTGAAGTCAAAAATGCTATTAAGTATGGTATAGACACGTTGACACCCGAAATTGTCGTTGACTCCCTTAGAAGTAAGGAGATGGAGATGAGAGCTGAAAAACATGATAAGAAAAGCGGTGAGATTCACATGATGAGGGGTAGAACTCAGTTTAGGCAAAACAGTCATGATGGTTACCAAAGTAGTGGCGAGTCGAGTAGTAATGGACATAGGAAGAAGGGCAAGGATAAACCTAGGTCCAAATCTAGGACTAAGGAAAGAAAATGATATGGATGTGGGAACACGGGGCATTATATAAAGGATTGCTATAAGGAGAAAAACAAGAAAAAGGGGGGAGATCGAGATGAGGTGAATGTGTAATCTTCTGTTTCTGATGATTGTGATGGTGAAGTCTATTTGATTACAAGTCCTGATGTTTCTCCTGCTGAATTGAACTTAACTGCCAATTCTCGTTTTCATGAGTAGATTCTTGATTCTGGTGCATCTTTTCATGTGACATCGCATAAAGATTGGTTTGAAAATTTGCATGAATCAAATGATAGGCATGTTGTGTTGTGTGACAATTCTGCTTACAGTGTCGTTGGCATGGGTGATATTACTTTAAAGTTTGATACTGGCTTTGTGTATACTTTAAAAGATGTTAGATATATCCCTGAATTGTCTAGAAACTTAATTTTAGTAGGACGACTTGAGAAATCTGATTTCACTGGTAAAATTGGAAATGGGATTTTGAAATTGATTAAGGGTGCACTTGTCTCTATTAAGGGTGTTAGAAAAAATGATATTTACATAACTACTGGGGAAGTGATGAGAGGCTTAAACTCCTCTATCTCTTCCGCTAAGTCTGATCACACACAAAAATGGCACAATAGACTAGCACATGTGGGTATTAAGGGGATTAAGCTTCTTAATGATAAGGGTGCTTTTGGAAATGACTGTGACCTTTTTGTGACCATTGTGTGCTTGGTAAACATCACAAAACTACTTTCTCCTCGAGTGTTCATAAAACTAAAGGCATTCTTGAATATGTGCATTCGGACCTGTGGGGTCCATCCAGTACACCTACTCCAGGTGGGAATAGGTATTTCTTGTCTATTATTGATGACTACACTAGAAAAGTGTGGGTTTATCTTTTGAAGGATAAATCCGACACTTTCGATAGATTTAATAATTGGAAAAGACAAGTTGAAAATCAAACTGGTAAAAAGATCAAGTTTTTGAGAACTAATAATGGCCTAGAGTTTTGTAACACTGATTTTGATAATATGTGCAAGGAAAGTGGAATAACAAGGCATAAAACGGTTCCTTACACTCCCCAACAGAATGGGGTAGCGGAAAGGATGAATAGAACTATACTTGATAAAGTGCGTTGCATGATGTTAAGTTCTGGAGTCCCAAAGTCCTTTTGGGGCGATGCTGTTATGACTGCTTGTTATTTGATTAATTTGACTCCATCTGTTGCATTGAATGGTGACACTCCACATGAAAAATGGTTTGGTAAACTAAGTGATTACTCCATGCTTAGAACTTTTGGCTGCACTGCTTTTTCTCATCAGAGTGAGGGAAAGCTTGAACCGAGAGCTAGGAAATGTGTTTTTCTAGGTTACCCAGAAGGTGTCAAGGGGTATAGGTTGTGGGATAGGAGCCATAAGGGAGTTAAAATCATTGTGAGTAGAGATGTCACATTCAATGAAAGTGAAATGCCATGTTTGAAAGCTGAATCTGAACCTGTGAGTGAAGAGATTCAAGGTGAAGAGAGTGGTCAACTGGAGGTGGAGTTAGAAAAACCTAGTACATCTATCACTGTTACACAGAGTGAGGTGGAGACTCAGGAACAACAACCTGATGTTGAGAACAGAGAGGAAATAGTAGTAGAAGAACACCCTGAAGAAGAGAACCCTCTAGCAGACTATAATCTAGCTAGGGATAGAGAGAGGAGACAGACTAGAGCACCTGTGAGATTCGGTTATGAATCTGAGTTAGCTTTTGCTCATGCTAGTTATGAGGAGCTGGCTGATAGGGAACCAAAGACCTTTGAGGAGGCGATGAAGAGTGACCAATCTGAAGAGTGGTTCAAGGCAATGAAAGATGAGATGAGTTCTCTAGAGAAGAATCAAACTTGGGAGTTAGTACCAAAACCTAAGAATAAATCTACTGTTGACTGTAAGTGGGTTTTTAAGGTTAAGGAGGGTATTAGCGCATCTGAACCCTTAAGGTTTAAGGCTAGATTAGTGGCCAAGGGATACACTCAGAAGGAGGGAGTTGATTACAATGAGATTTTTTCACCAGTTGTTAAGTACACTACTATTAGGGTCATGCTTGCATTGGTTGCACATTTTGACTGGGAACTTGAACAACTTGATGTAAAAACTGCTTTTTTACATAGTGAACTTGATGAGCAAATCTTTATGAATCAACCAAGAGGTTTTAAAGATAAATTAAAACCTGACTATGTGTGTTTTCTGAAAAAATCCTTATATGGCTTAAAACAATTGCCTAGACAGTGGTATAAACGTTTTGACTCTTTTGTACTATCTATAGGGTTTCATTGTAGTAAGTTTGATCATTGCCTTTATTTCCAACATAATGATGCAAGTAATGACTATGTGTTCTTATTGCTTTATGTGGATGATATGCTCTTAGTTGGTTCTTCATCTAAATGGATAAGTGATATAAAAATAAGTTTGAGTAGTGAATTTGACATGAAAGACCTAGGAAAGGCTAAAAGAATTCTAGGTATGGAAATTGAAATAGATAGGTCAAATTCTATCTTATTTTTGCATCAATCATCATATATTTCTAAAGTACTAAAGAAATTTGGCATGTATGAGTGCAAATCTGTTACTTTACCTTTAGCTAGTCATTTCATTCTATCTAAAGATCAAGCTCCTTGTAATGAAAAAGAGGTAGAATACATGAGTAGAATTCCATATTCGAATGTGATTGGTTCTGTTATGTATTTGATGGTTTGCACTAGACCTGATTTAGCTTTCGCTGTGAGCACTCTTAATAGGTATATGTCTAATCCCGGTCCCGAGCACTGGGAAGCCTTAAAATGGTTGTTAAGGTATTTAAAGGATACTTGTAATGTAGGTCTAAAGTTTGGTGTTAATAATGATGGTGTTAAACTAAAGGGATATGTTGATGCTGATTATGCTGGGGATAGGGATAATAGGAAATCCACTTCTGCGTATGTGTTTACTTTGTCTAACTCTTGTGTTAGTTGGAAATCACAGTTACAACACATAGTTGCACTATCCACTACAGAATCTGAATATATTGCTACCACTGAAGCTATTAAAGAAACTTTATGGCTTAGAGGCCTTTTACATGAACTGTGTGTTCTAAATGATTATGTGGTAGTATATTCAGATAGTCAGTCTTCCATACATCTATGTAAGAATCCTATTTTTCACGAACGCACCAAGCACATTGATGTTAGACTACATTTCATTAGAGATATTGTATCTCAAGAAGTTGTGAGACTTGAGAAAATACACACACAATATAACCCTTCAGACATGGGTACGAAGGTGTTACCATTGGTGAAGTTTAGAAGTTGCAAAGATCTTCTAAACATCGGTGGAGGTAAATGATTTCCAATTTTATTGGTCTTACCTTCTTGGATTATTACTAATGCTTAGTAATTTTTTTTCTTTGATGATGAAAGTCTCGTTGGTTTTTTATCCAGTCGGCATTGGCCAAATTGACTGAATATATATCGACACCACAATTTATGGAACTATCCACGTAACCCACTTGGGCCATTCGAAGCAACCTAATTTAATTAGGGTTGCTCATGGCCCAACCCGAATTAGGACGGCTCTTACCGGTTGATAGCCCACCTTTTCTTTGTGTTATTGGGCCT
Source organism: Fraxinus excelsior (assembly GCA_019097785.1). Classification (NCBI taxonomy): domain Eukaryota; kingdom Viridiplantae; phylum Streptophyta; class Magnoliopsida; order Lamiales; family Oleaceae; genus Fraxinus; species Fraxinus excelsior. The sequence continues at coordinate 22,679,062 of CM032636.1, read as the reverse complement.
ATGACCTAAAAGCCCAATCTATTCACTATACATACCCATTCACTTGTCCAACATTAGACTAAGGAAAACATAGCCGTTCTTTGTGCTCTTGAAAGAAGTAGACCATTCCCGTTTGCTTTGTGCCTTCTCTACCTTGCTTTGTGTTCTTGGTAGTGGATTCTCTTCTTCTTCTTAAGTTAACCTGTGTGGTTAACATTCTTGGCTATTTATCCTTCTTCTCCAAGCTTTTTGTGGGCTGAAAAATCGGTTTGGAGTAACCAAAGTGTGGAGGTAAAGGTTTGTGGTGGTTTCATAAATTGTGGTGATCGTTTTGGAGACTGAGCCCGGTGATTCTTGGTGCAAAGTGTTGGTCTTCGATTTACAATTGTAGAGGAAGGTTTTCCAACAGAATTCATACCCTGAAAACTTGGTAGTCATCGGAACGGAAATTGCAAGAAAATGTGATTGATTACCACTTGCAGTTGTTGTCATAGCTGCAGTTCTCACGAATATGGAGAATGAACCAAATTTATGGGAGGATGTTGCTAGAAGAATAAGTTCACACATTGCTAAAGAGTCAAACAAGTACATGAACATACTTAGGCATAGTTACAATTCTTTACCTATGCATTTGAAACCACGTTTTCTATACTTTGAAAATTTTGAGGAAGATAGGGATATTGCGGTACAGAAGTTGATATTGTTATGGATTGTCGAAGGGTTTATCAAGAAAGTAGAGTACAAGATCAAGGAGACTGTAGCACATGAGCATCTGAAACGTCTCATAAATAGATGTTTGGTACAAGTTGCTCAAAGAAGACCTAATGGAGAGACAAAACTTGTCGTACCTATTGCGTGATATGTGCTTGCGAATAGCTAAAAAGGTGATCCAAAAGCAAGCTCTCTCTCTTTCTCTCTCACACATTTTCTCACTCAATTCCTTATTTTTCGAGATAATTTGGACTGCATGTTTTATCCCTATTAGGACATTTACCCGATCCCTCCACATTTATCTTTGGCCACTTAAAACTTCTTAAGGTATTGGACTTGTCAAGCATGGACTACAAATTTTATAATTCAACACAAGTAAAGCATTTGGTTCTCTAAAGGTTCTGGCAGTGTCTTCTATACCATCATCAATAGAGAGATTTGAGAAGCTATAGTTTCTTTTTGTGGATAATAGTGAGACAATTGAAATTCCAGAGAACCTTTTTAATGCGGTAAAGTTAAGTCGTGTGTATTTCAGCGGTAGTGCACAATTCATTAAATCCTGGCTTGAGCGAGCAGTTGAAGGTAAGAGGTTCCCAATAAGCAGACTGTTAAGATTTTCTAATGTTTCTATTTTATGATTAAAAAGATGATAAAATCTTGAAAAACTCACATAATCTCCGAAGACTAAAATGAAGATTTGCAGTATTATTTGAGATTTTAGAGGAAATACTTGGTCACCATCCAAGTTTCATTCTTCATGTCATGGATTCAATTCAAACTCTTAAGACGAAGCTGAAATTTCTTATCACCTTTCTTGGGGATACGCCATCTCAGTCAACTGAGCTCCATACAACCGAAAATGTATTGACAGATATTGAAGCTGTGGCCAATGATGTGAGAAGTTTTTATATACTTTATTTTTCATCGGAGACCATACTTCGGTGACTGTTTTGAATCAAAATCGTTTCGCATTTTTTTTGGAAAAGATGAATCAAGTGGACGAAACGATAATAGCGTACTACAACACAATCCTGAAGATGTTACCAAGTCATAGGACTCCAAATACGGATGTGGTTTCGCTCTTTCTAATTGATTCAATTCTGGATGATCTCAAGAATGTAATGAATCGCGAGGATGACATGATTGTTTCTATGAATGATCAAATTCATGAAGCTCGTTGTCATTCATTGTTGGTTAATCACCACCAATGATAAAGATGTGGCTTCCAAAGCTTCACCTTATGCCATTGTTGATGATTTTAAATGCTTGACTAACGAAGAGTGTTAGGAGTTATTGCAGAGGAAGGTTTTCCAATAGAATTCATGCCCTGAAAATTTGGTAGTCACTGTAAAGGAAATTTCAAGAAAATATGACGGATTACCACTTGCAGTTGTTGTTAGAGCTGTAGTTCTTACGAATACGGAAAAGGAACCAAAGTTATGGGTGGATGTTGTTAAAGAATAAGTTCACACATTGCTGAAGAGTCAAACAAGTACATGAATATACGTGATCATAGTCACAATTCTCTACCTATACATTTGAAACCAAGTTTTCTTTACTTTGGAACTTTTGAGGAAGACATGGAAATTGCGGTCCAGAAGCTGATATTGCAATGGATTGCAGAAGGGATTATCGAGAAAGTAGAGCAGAAGAGCATGGAGACTGTAGTATAGAAATACTAGGAACATCTCATAAATAGAAGCTTAGTACACGTTGCTCAAACAAGACTTGACGGAGGACTCAAAACTTGTCGTACCTATTGCGTGATATGTGCTTGCGAATAGCTGAAAAAAGATAAATTTATGAATGCGGTCCAAAAGTAAGCGATCTCTCTCTCTCTCTCTCTCTCTCTCTCTCCCCTTCCTTTTGCATTTTTCCTTTTTGTATTTTTTTTTTAATACTTATGCATTCTACAATTTTGACAATATGGTGATCATGTCAATGTTTGTTGTTGCCAGTGATGTTTTGTTGCTATTATCTTGTAATGATTGATAATGCTACATTGTGGTTCTTCAGTCAACTGTCGATATATGAACAATATCAATGCCTAAGCATTCACTCTCGTTCAATTCCTTTTTTTTCGAGACCGTTTGGACTGCATGTTCGATCCCTATTAGGATATTTACCTGATCCCTCCACATTCATCTTTGGTAACTTAAAACTTCTTAAGGTATTGGATTTGTCAAGCGTGATCTATAGATTTTATAATTCAACACGAGTAGAGCATTTGGTTCTCTTAAGGTTCTTGGCAATTTCTTCTATACCATTATCAATAGAGAGATTTGAGAACCTATAGTTTCTTTTTGTGGATAATAGTGAAACAGTTGAAATTCTAGAGAACCTTTTTAATATGGTGAAGTTAAGTCATGTGTATTTCAGCGGTGTGCACAATTCAATAAATCTTGGCTTGAGCGAGCAGCTGAGGGTGGGAGGTTCCCAATAAATAGAGTCCTAAGATTTTCTAATGTTTCCATTTATGATGAAAAAGATGAGAAAATATTTAAAAATTCACCTAATCTCCGAATAGTGAAATGCAGATTTGTAGTATTCTTTGATTCATCCGAGAACAACTATCACTATCCTGTCTTGAACTTCCTTTATCAGCTCGAATCCCTTATCATACATTTCTGCAGGAGTTATTTTATAGATTACCCCGGTCCTGATTTGACCAATTTACCCTTGAATCTAAGAAGGTTGACTCTCAGTAACTTCAATTTTTCTGGGAAGCAAATGGAGATAATTGGAAAACTACTCGAGCTCGAGGTTCTCAAGTTACGAGATGGTACCATTGAGGAAAAAAGATGGGACACAAACGAAGGTTAATTCGAAAAACTCAAATTCTTGGAACTGGATGAGGTACAAATTGAACAATGGAATGCCTCGAACGATCATTTTCCTACAGTTTAAAGATTAGTGTTGCGAAACTGCGAGATCCCTTCTAATTTAGGCTGTTGTCCATATCTACTAAAGATTGAGTAACATGGTTGTGAAGAATCTGTTGACTCTCCGCTTCGAAGATTAAAGAAGAGCAAGAAGATTATAATAATTTAGTTGAAGTCATTATCTCTCACTCCTGATAAGTGTTCTTTCTTGTTTACAATAATTAATTTTGAACAAGTTTTTTGGATGTCTCCTCTCTCAACATTCAAACTTAACATTATGCTCTGTTTTTATGTTGTGATGTTCAACTTCATTTACCACGAACTTAGCATTATACTGAATCTGTCACTTTTTCGATAAAGCTTTAATTTGAACTTCATAAGAACAATTTTTATATTTCAATGAACAGTTTATAAAGTAATAATTTTTATATTTCAATGAACTATTTTTATATTTCAATTTGCCCCTATTTGACCCACACTATTTTTTTCATTCTCATTCTTCTACTCATTTTCAACCACATATTTTTCAATAAAATAATATTTTTTATTACATCAACATTTTTCCTTTGTTTTCAACCTCATATTCTTCATCACATCACTTCAAAAAAATGCATTCTCTCATTTTAATATGCACCAAACACACCAATGTTGCAGAAATAGAAGATTTGTTGCAATGTAGCTCCATAAGAACCATAAATAGAAACACGTGAAATATTAGCAGAAATAGAAATTTTAGGCGCAATAGAAAAGAATGGTGTAACATCCCCAAGCCGTGGCCAACCTTCCTAGCCATGTCAACGAGTCGAGCCACGAGCTGAAACTCAAAGCTTGGGTTCAGCTCAAGCAAAACAGTGACGAGATTTTTTGGGTCCTAGCCGAGCCAATCCGAGCCGAGCAAAACTTCGGCCAAAAAAATGAGACTCGGCCCAAGCCTTAGCGGGCCAAGTCAGCTCAGATTCTTTTTTTTCAGATCTACATTTTAGCTGCCTTTTCAATTTTATATATTTTTTTTTTTGCTGGCAGGTTTGTCCAGGCCGAGCCTGGCCGGGCTCGGCCTAAGCCTCGGCTCAGTGTAACCGAGTCCGAACCGATAAACTTTTTTGCCATCCCTAAACCTTCCTTCAATCAACGTCGAGATATCAAGCGTGATGGTAGGCGTATAGTATTTCTAAAGAGTTTTAAATCATAACACCTCAAAAGTTATATATTTTATTTGGAAATTCATTAGGATGTTTAAAAATTTTCATTTTCCACGGACTCAAGTATGGGTCATAAGAATACTCAGTTTCTAAGAGAATTGATTAATTTCGGATAAACAATAAACAATAATAAAAAAAATAGTAATAGTAATTATTATTATTCCTCTAGAACTAGGAAGCAGATTCGTCGAATATTATTATTCCAGAAATGAAGGACAAAATAATTGAATAACGTTGTTATTATTGTTATTGTTGTTGTTGTCAGTGTTGTTATTATTATTTCTCTAGAACTAGGAAGCAGATTCGTAGAATATTATTTTTTCCAGAAATGAAGGATAAAATAATCGAATAATGTTCGTAAGAATTTTGTTGGGAAAGTGGTCGTTACAAAATTCGGAATAAAAATAAAAAAACAAATTCTACATCTTTTTGAATCTTTGACACTTTTATTGTTTCATAATTAGAACTCCACTTTTATATTACAAACAAAAAAAAAAAAAAAAAATCAATCGATTTTTTGAATGCACAACTTCCATGGCATCAATACTTGAAATTTTTAGTATCTGTTGAAAAATACTTAAGTTTAGTTGTGGGAGTTTTATCATTGGTGTATGTGACCCCAAAGAAAAGCAATGAAAATTCTTTCAATTTTTCTTAATACACCTAAATGGGGTTAAGAAATTGGAGGAGGTTCAATTTGTTTCTAATTTTAGCAGCAAGATTATCAGAAAGAAACAGTTTTATATGCCCTTTGGATAGAGGAAACCCAAATAGACCATGGGAAGCTTCTGAAGTTAAAAATTAGTCAGCTTGCAACTCTTTCTTGAAATTTCACCTTCCTAACAGTAAAAGAACTTTTATTAACATTAATAGCTTGCCTGCTATATTTCTCATTGAAATCCATAAGTCTTCTTGAAGAATTAGGTTATCCATTTGTAAAGATGAGAATGACATCAGCACAAGCTAAATGTAACAACAGTACAGATATTTTTAGAGAAGCTCTCAGCCAAACAATTTTTCATGTACGAAAATTAAAAAATATATTTCAAAGCTTAATTTCAAATTGATATTTAAACATAGATCACACTTTATAAATATCAACTTTCTTGAAACCTAAGTTGAAAACATTCTTTAAAAGTCCACATGTTTCGAGTCAAAAACGTTTTCACCCAACTGGACAATCTGGTACTTAAAATAGACGCTCAATTTGATTCAAGCGGACGTCCAGATTGTCCAATCGTCACTTTTTTTTATCGTTATGATTTTTGACACAAAATAGCTACTTTTGTTGTCTAGTTCAATATACAAACGTCCAGTTAGTTGTCCGATTTTACAGATATTTTTGCTCATTGATCACTTTAACAAATAGATTCGCTTTGTGTATTCATTGTAAGAGTTTTTAGAGCATTAAAGTGAGATATTCTTGAGTAAAACTATTTTGATCTTACATCTTATTTATCATCAAATCATTTATTATGAATATATCTTTAATTTATTGAATCAAATTCCTCATTCATCTTTATCATCAATATTATTTCATCTAACACCCTGAGCACACGCAATGGAACCGTAGACACTCAAGTGAAATACAATCCACGAGAGCTTTCATTTATTGATATACATTAAAGTGTTAGCATTTTCATCTCTTAGTACTTAATTTATTTATATAATTTATATAAAAAATAAAAAATTTATTTAGTTTCGGTTCTTGGTCTAGACCCGAGACCCGACCCATACCCATCGGTTCTCGATTCGGGTACCCGTTCGGATATTTAACTTATGAAGAACCGCTCGGTTCGGGACTTTTGGACACCTCTAATTGGAGGTAAAGTCGAGTTTTGATTGTTAAATCAAGAAAAACTTACAATTTCATCTCAAGAAGCAAGGTTGGGACATGTGTCGTTGTTTTTGCTCGTTTATCTGTGTGATTCTATATGAATAAGATTATTCTCTATGTACATGGAATTTTCATAGGCAGGTTCAAAGCGCAGGATCTGTATAGTCCTTTCTTAAGCGATTTTTGACAAAAATCAATGATAATGTGCCAAATGAAATTCTATAACATTTCTATGCAAGTTTTTGTGTACTTATAGCATAACTCATATGCATATGCTATTTTTCATACAACATAAGAACGAAAGCTTAACTTACAGTTAGAATAGGTAACTACAAGCAAATAGGTTATTCATACTACACGAATTCTTCGGAATCGATGAACTTTTCCAATAATTCATATAGTGTATGAATTTTGTTTTTGTTTATGTAACTCATGTATAGCCGGTTGAGTGCACTAACAAGATATCCCTATTGAGTATTCATGTATTTGCACACTCCCTCCCTACTCTTCACTCAACACGTTAAAGGGGTTCGAGGATGGCGCTAATTGCTTGGTGCGATGGTGAAGCAAGTAGAAGGAGAGGAATCAAGTCAAACAAAGATTTTAAGATTCCAATGTTAAGTTTTCATGTTTACGATATGGTTTAAATTTACGAAAGAAGTTGAGTCAACGAAGAAGATTGAAATATATTTAAAACGATTTCTAAGTGTTTTACTTTTCATTATGAAATGTTAGAATTTGTGTTTGGATATCATGTGAATAAAATTACGGTTATGCTTTGAGGTTAATTTAAGTAGCATGAATCAAGGTGGATATGAACATCTAGGTAAAGTATATTTTAGCTCTTAGCTGATTTTCAAATGATGTATTCTTCAAGTTTTGAATGAGACCAATGTGGTTGGACAGCCATACAAGTCTTCTATCCATAGCAACTAGAATCACGTCAATCAAAGACCTATTAAAATAGTTATGGTATTTTAATATGTTGTGCCATGTTTACCAAAGAGCAAATTTTTGAATAAAATAGGTTAACAAGTTAAGAGCGTTTTAGGCAACCAAATTAAATAATGAAATTTTAGTATGTTTCTAATTGTGGTTCCTAGTATGGGCAACAAAATGTGCGAACACAATATAAACATTTAGGCAACCATGTGGGCTTATAAATTATACTACATATTGGTTATTGTTGGCCACTCTAGATGAAGTAAAGAAATCATTCCCGTATGACCTATATGATAAAGACGACATGCTTGTGGGAGATGTCTTTCTCATGCTAAATTATAAAAAAATTGAAGTCCAAATAATTTCGGATGAGCCACATATGTGCTTGTGGGAGATCTCTTCACTATTCAACCCGATAAATCAGCAACTAAAGAATAAGAGCATATAGAAATCGAGCAATTAATCATGACGAGCCTAGCGTATTATAAGATGGAATTAGCATGCGAACCTCCAACTTCATTAATTTTATGATTAAAGCCAATGAGTAGGTTGAAATATTTTTAATTGAGTTCAAATAGGGTAATTTAGGCTTCACGCTCAAGAAGGGCAACGAAGTTTTTTATCCACTCCTAATGTATTTTTGAATAGTTGTTATATTGTTACCACGATTTTTATTTGACACCACACTTTAATTGTAGTAAAGCTCATCAATCTTCGCTCATCTTAACAATTATTTCCTTAACTTTTTTCCTTCAAATTCTTATTAACTTTTTTCTGTCAAGTTCTTATCTTCAACATTCCATTAATTAGTAAATCTCATCCTTGATGACGATTTATACCAAAATATTTTGTTTTCAGAATTTGAAATAAGGGGAAAAAAAAAATTTGCATTTTTTTTATTTTTTTAAAATATGACTATAGGTTGTCTCAAACTTCTATTTGTCAATATAGTTTTAAATTATATGAAAAAACTTGTCTTCATTGTGGAATTTGAAATTGTTAACAAGGATATTTGGGTCTAAATTATAGAAAAATGGACATGGAATAAATTTGGGACATTTCTGCAAATGATGACTATGTGAAAGTGGACATTTTTTTTTTTTTTTTTTTGCAATTTCCTCTATTTATAAATTATAACTCAACTCTAATGCAAAAATGTACGCATTTGTCTTTCTAGAGATCATATTTTCAGCAACTTCATCAATAAAAATCTTTTCTTCTCTAAATTCTTAAGAATTGAAGTTATCACAAGAACCGTATTTGGTAAACCATCACAATTTCTTGCAATTTCCTTTCGGACATCAACCAGCTCTCTATGTTGTGAACACCTTCATCTGCAATAATTCCCAAAATTCATCATCCATCAGGGAACGAAGAGGATAGTTGTAGATACTATATGAAGCCATCATGGCCACATCCATGTTTTGACTGGTGAATACTATTCTGCTTCCACATTTGTCATCAGGAAAGAAATTTTTTATCCCATCCCACTCATTTATATTCCGTAGATTGTCCATGACAATGATGTATCTCCTCCCCTTTAAACATTTGTAGAGCTCTACGGCCAAATCTGTTGAGTTGTGTGGAGCTTGACTATACTGGACACCCAGCCACAACTAACTATATATTGGGTATTTCCATTGTATTAGAGTTTTTTCTTCTTCTGACTATATATATGTTATTTTATGACATACGGCTTGTAAGCGATTAGTAGTCGCCCAACTACTGTATTGTGATTCCTCAAGAAATAAAAATTCCTCTGCAAATTCGTGTGTTTATCTTTTACTTTTATTGTCATCTTTTTTCACAACAATTGGTATCAGAGCCAAGGTTCGAGTCTGAGGAAAAACGATGGCTGGAGACGAAGTGAAGATATCAGGGATCGAGAAGTTCGATTGCACAGATTTTGGATACTGGAGGATGCAAATAGAGGACTATCTCTATGGGAAGAAACTCCATCTTCCACTGTCGGGGAAGAAATCGAAAAAAATGGAGGAGGCAGATCGGAACCTGTTGGATCGACAGGTTCTGGAGGTTATTCGGCTAACCCTGTCGAGAGCCGTTGCACACAACGTCAGCAAGGAGAAGACAACTGCGAGTCTCATGACGGCTTTGTCAGGTATGTATGAAAAGCCTTCAGCAAATAACAAGGTATATTTGATGAAAAAGTTATTCAATTTGAAGATGGCAAAAGGTACGTCTGTTGCACAACATCTGAATGATTTTAACACCATCACAAACCAATTGTCGTCTGTTGAAATTGAATTTGATGATGAGATACGTACATTAATACTGTTGGCATCGTTGCCAAATAGTTGGGAAGCCATGAGAGTGGCTATTAGTAATTTTGCCGATAAATCAAAGTTGAAATATGTTGATATTTGTGATTTGATTTTGGCTGAGGAGGTGCGCAGGAGACATTTAGGCGAGACCTCGGGTTCAAGTTCAGCACTGAATGTTGATTCTTGGGGGAGATCACAAGATAGAAACTTAAACAGAGGCAGATCAAAATCAACAAATAGGGGCAAGAGCAAGTCAAGGCCTGGTCAGCAGGCAACTTGCTGGAATTGTGGCAAAGCTGGCCACATAAAGAAGAACTGTAAAAATCCTAAGAAAACTGAGAATGATAGTGCTAATGTGGTAACTGAAGAAGTACAGGATGCACTATTGCTTGCAGTCCACAGTCCAGTTAATGACTGGATACTGGATTCAGGGGCTTCCTTCCATACATCTTCCCATCGGGAGATAATGCAGAACTATGTTGTAGGTGATTTTGGGAAGGTATACTTGGCTGATAGAGAGGCTTTGAACGTGGTGGGGATGGGAGACATTGACATTGCACTCCCTAACAAGAGTAAATGAACCTTGCTAAAGGTCAGACACATTCCTGAGTTGAAGAAGAATCTTATTTCTGTTGGGCAGCTTGATGATTGTGGTCATCCAGTGGTATTTTCAGAGAACTCCTGGAAGGTCACTAAAGGGGCAATGGTACTGGCTCGGGGTAAGAAAATTGGTACACTCTATTCAACTACTGGTTTGAATAATACTATTGCTACCACCGTTGCAGAGAGCACAGCAGATTTGTGGCATTACAGGCTTGGTCATATGAGTCAGAAGGGCATGAAAGAACTTCTGTCAAGAGGTAAGCTACTAGAACTGAAGTCAGTTGATCTCGGTATGTTCGAGAGTTGCATAATGGGGAAACAAAAGCAGGTCAGTTTCTTGAAAGGTAGCAAACACTGAGACCTGAACAATTGGATCTTGTGCACACAGACGTGTATAGACCTTCCCCAATGGCATCTCTTGGAGGTTCTCGTTACTATGTCACGTTCATTGATGACCATAGCAAGAAGGTATGAGTTTATTTTTTGAAGCATAAATCTGAAGTATTTAATGTATTCAAAGTTTGGAAAGCCATCGTAGAAATAGAAACGAACTTGAAGCTGAAATGTTTAAGGTCTGATAATGGTGGTGAGTACAATGATTCTGGGTTCAAGAAGTACTGTACAGCTAAGGGCATCAGAATGGAGAAGACCATTCCTAGGACACCACATCAAAATGGAGTTGCTGAATGTATGAACAGAACCATAAATGAGCGTGCTAGAAGCATGAGGCTGCACACTGGATTACCACCTACTTTCTGGGCAGATGCAGTCAGCACTACAGTCTACTTGTTGAATAGATGGCCATCAGTTCCATTGGATTGTGGATTGCCTGAGGAGGCTTGGAGCGGGAAAGAGGTCAAATTTTCTCACCTTAAAACTTTTGGCTGTCTTTCCTATGTTCTTGTTGATTCTGATGATCGTAGTAAACTTGAGGCTAAGTCAAAGAAATGTTATTTCATTGGCTATGGAGACGAGGCATATGGCTATCGTTTCTGGGATGATCGGGGTCGGAAGATTATAAGAAGCAGGAATGTGATCTTCAATGAGAAAATTGTGTACAAGGACAAGTCCAGTACAGCTGTTGAAGCAGCTCCTCAGGAGTCTGAGTTTGTGAGATTGGATGACCTACCAGAGGCCACAGTGCAGTGCAGAGATGTGACTGACGGGGAGAGTAGGTCCAGTACACCCACTCCTATTATTCTGCAGTCAGATCCAGAGCCGTCCACTCCTACAGTTGCAGTTCGCAGGTCAGTTAGGACTATTCGGCCTCCACAGAGTTTTTCACCTACTTTGAACTATATTTTATTGTCAGATGGTGGAGAACCATAGAGTTATGAAGAAACCTTGCAAGATGAAAATTCTAGCAAGTGAGAGTTGGCCATGAAGGATGAGATGAATTCCCTGTTAGGGAATCAGACTTAGGAGCTGACAGAACTTCCACCAGGGAAGAAGGCATTGTACAACAAGTGGGTGTACCGGGTAAAAACTGAGCATGATGGCAGTAAGAGGTACAAGGCAAGACTTGTTGTAAAAGGCTTCCAACAGAAGCTGGGTATTGATTACTCTTAGATTTTTTCTCCTATGGTGAAGATTACAATCGTCAGATTAGTGTTGTCCATGATTGCTACTGAAGATTTATTTCTTGAGCAGTTAGATGTGAAGACAGCCTTTCTTCATGGAGACCTTGAAGAAGACATCTACATGCATCAACCTGAGGGGTTTGTAGTACAGGGAAAGGAAGGTTCACTTTATAGACTGAAGAAGAGCTTGTATGGCCTGAAACAAGCTCCTAGATAGTAGTGCAAGAAATTTAACAGTTTTATGTGCAGTACAGGGTACATAAGATGTCAGGCAGATCATTGTTGCTATGTCAAGCACTTTGACAATTTTTACATTATTTTGTTGCTGTATGTGGATGACATGCTTATTGTAGGGGCTAGCATTGATGAGATCAATAATCTGAAGAAGCAGATGTCAGAGCATTTTGCAATGAAGGATTTGGGAGCTGCAAAGCAAATTCTTGGCATGAGAATTGTCAGAGATAGAGGCAGAGTCACGTTGAGACTCTCACAGGCTGAGTATGTGAAAAAGATACTTAGCAGGTTCAATATGGACAAGGCCAAACCAGTTGGCACACCCTTGGGCAGTCACTTCAGACTCAGCAAGGATCAGTTACCTAAGTCAGAGGAGGAACGAGATTATATGAGTAAAGTTCCTTATGCCTCAGCTATTGGTTCACTTATGTATGTTATGGTTTGCACTAGACCGGATACTGCGCATGCAGTGGAAGTTGTGAGTAGATACATGGGTAATCCAAGAAAACAACATTGGGAAGCAGTGAAGTGGATTCTGAGGTACCTAAAAGGCTCCTTAGAAACGTGTTTGTGTTTCTCAGGAGAGAGCTTAGAGGTGAAGGGCTATGTTGATGCTGATCTAGCTGGAGATCCTGATAGCAGGAAAAGTACCACAGGGTTTGTTTATACTCTGGGTGGTACTGCAGTTTCATGGGGTTCCAATCTACAGAAAATAGTTTCTTTATCTACTACAGAAGCTGAGTACATTGCAATATCAGAAGCGGCAAAGGAGATGATCTGGATACATGGCTTCTTGGAGGAATTGGGCAAAAAGAATCAGAAGGATACTCTTTACAGCGATAGTCAGAGTGCTATATTCCTTGCCAAGAATCCAGCTTTTCACTCTAGGACTAAGCACATTCAGATCAGGTATCACTTTATACAGTCATTGTTAGATGATGGACAGTTGCTGCTTGAGAAAATTTGTGGAAGTAAGAACCCTGCTGATATGTTGACAAAGGGTGTTACACTTGAGAAACTGAAGTTGTGCGCAACTTCAGTTGGTCTTCTAGCTTGAAGACATGGGTAGTGAGTTGTAGAGGTGGAGGACATCATGTGTTGAGGAAGGGAGTGATACAATGGGTGCATCAGTCTCCAAGTGGGAGATTGTTGAGTTGTATGGAGCCTGACTATACTGGACACCCAACCACAAATGGTGGGTGGGGGTTCGGGGGCGAAGCCCCCGAGGCGAAAATTCACACAAGGGTATTTTGGGTATTTCCATTGTATTAGAGTTTTTTCTTCTTCTGACTATATATATGTTATTTTATGACATATGGCTTGTAAGCGAAATAAGTAGTCGCCCAACTACTGTACTGTGATTCCTTAAGAAATAAAAATTTCTCTACAAATTCGTGTGTTTATCTTTTACTTTTATTGTCATCTTTTTTCACAACAAAATCATCATATCCCATATTCAGAATTGTTTCTGTATTACGGGTGCTTGTTGAAATCAAAATTTCAATCAACATATTTCTCCTTTGATCAGTTTCATAGACAACACGCGAGGCCATCTTATCAAAATAATATCGAATATTCAGACTATTATATAATTTTTTTTTGCTAATGTTGTCTTGCCAAGTCAGTTTGATCAGTTTCAGAGACAACACAGAGGCATACCAGTAATGGAAATAATTTGTAGTCTGTGTGTTCCTCCACATAGTTGGCTCATTATTTCCATTTCTTCATCCTTTAAGCCAACTAGATATTCGTCTCTAATTAGAACGTATCATCATCTCAAGCACCACAACTTATTGGGATGCAAGAGAGCATTTTTAGTAGTATCAGGTTTGTAAATTGCTAATCATAGTTGATTTTATTTATTTATTTTTTGTATTTGAAGTAGCTTGTGGGAGTAGATATTTTTTGTACCTAAAGCAGCCTCTAGAAGTAGATTTTTTTTTTTTTTTTTTTGGTATTTGAAGCAGATCGTGGGAGTAGATGAATTTTTGTATTTAAAGCAACATGTGGAAGTAGATGAATTACTGATACGAGAACCGGTAGAAGACAATGAACTGGTACAAGAAAATGGTTATCATCGACAGATTTTAGATTTGATAATTGATCAAAATAACATTGTCAATACATTTTGATGACTTAAACACAATATCACCCGATTACATAAGTTTCACAAACATAAACAAACTAGCTATTCCATTCGTTTTCCCTTTTCCCTTATCTTCCGATTTCCCTTTTCCCTTTCGAATAGTTATGTTGAAAGATATCTCCATGTCATCTTCTTCGATCTTCACTTTAGCCAAACTTTCGAACATATGTGGCAAGTCTTGAATTGGAGCTGTAGCTTGATTTTCATGTGAACGCGTGAAGCTTGATTGACTTTCACTGCAAACGCCACTAGATTGTCCTTCCGTTTCGAATGCTTTCTTCTTCTAGTCGAAATACCCACAATCTTTAGTACAACACAAGAATAATCAGCATATGCTTTTCGTCTTCTCTCCACCTCCATTAGTTTCACAATTCCCTCAAAAAAATTTGGGCATCGTTGTGTATTTGGACATTTAGGCAATCGCTACAAAGGCTATCTACAACTATGGCAAATACCCTGTTCTTTCCTGCCATTTATCAATTCAACTACAGCAACAATAACTTCAAAGTTACAATTCAAGATACATGACATTGTAATGCAATTGCAATTCAAGATATAGGACAACTACAATATAAAATATAGCCATTTAATTTACGAACTAAAACGCTAAACCCATTTCTGGCGAGATACAATCCGGCGAAAATCCAAACCCATTTCATGTCTGTCCACAGGCAAAAGTTTGAAACTGCATAAACTCTAAGGGTCCGTTTGATTGGCGAAATTTTCCATGGAAGTAGGAAAATATTTTCATACTTTCATTTTTTTGACTGTTTGATATGTGAAATTTTCCACGGAAAATGTTTTCCTCCCTTTTTCTAAGTACAACTCTTTGATGCACAAATGATGGAAAAAGTTTTTCACCTAATAGGTGGGAAAACGTTTTCCACCTTTTTTCCTTTTTTTTTTTGGGAACAAATTCTAGACACAATAGTAAAAAAAATTCACTTTTATCGATAAACTTTTATGCAAAATAAAGTCAAACGAATGATATTCGGTATGATAAAAAAAAAGTTTCAAAATTTTTTGTTGACAATGAGAACAAATTTTAGACTCAATAGTAGAAAAAATTATCACTTTAATGGATAAATTCCATAAAAAAAGAAGTCAAATGGATACCAAATTTTCAACATTTTCCATGAAAAATTATACCAATCAAACACAATTAATTACAATTCCCAGTAAAACATTTTCTAAGAAAATTAATTCCCTATAAAATATTTTCTTTCAACCCATTTTTCACTTTTGCAATCAAACGGACCCTAAAATCCAAAGGGGAAAATTCATATTTAAAGCGTATTCTTTATCTCAATTCAAAAGTAAGGTAAATAGTTTGAAATTTCAAAAATCAGGTATGAATTTAATTAATTAAAAATATTTATTAAATAAAGATAATAAAATCACAATTTGTGCTTAATGGTCACAGATTTATTTACTGGTCACATATTGCCAAATTGTTTTATCACATATTATTTCGAGGTCACAGATCAAAAAATTTGTAAATCACAAATTATTTCTAGGTCACAGATAAAAAATTTTGTACGTCACATATTATTTGGAGGTCACAGATTTTTAAATTAGTTGGTCACATATTATTTTTTAAGTCACATATTATTAAATTTTTATGTCACAGTTAAGTAATTGCTCACAAATTAACAAGCATTTGGTCACAGGCCCAAGCCTTCTAGTGTTAAATCATGAGTACCTAACTTCAAAATTTAATAACAAAGAATTCAAATACTAAAACTTCTTGATCATAGACCTCAGCAGCAATTTTAGGAATCATCAAGTAATTCCTACATAGATGGCATGTACAGTGCCCATATCCAACCCACCTATCTAAACAGACTCTATGAAAAACATGTTTGCAATATTTCAACTCTCTAACTTCATCTTGTTCATCAATATTGCATAAGCAAATTGCACATTCTACTGTATCCATAGGTTCGGTTGTATTTCGTGGCCCAATACGTGTTCTGCTGAATTTATCCAGATTTTGCAGCGTGTTGAAACTGAGATACTGTTGAAAGAAGGATTGGTGAAGAAGGAAATCCCAAGCCCATTTCAACTGCGAGATTATTTGACAATTTGTTTTGAAAATAAGTGATTGATGATGGATTTGGAATATGTTTCTGGTAGAGAATATGAAGATTGCTAAAGAAGGAAGTATATTTGGTCACAGACCCAAGCCACGCCATTGCGCACACACACACTGGTTGTACACCACGGGGAGGGGAGGGGAGGGGAGGGAGGTGGGAAGGGGAGGAGAGGAGAAGAAGGTGGAGGCGCGGGTAGTGGAGGCGGCGGCCGGTAGAGTGGAGTGGAGAGAAATGGTGAAGAGAGAGAGAGAGTTGAGAGATGGATTAGAGTTTGAAATGATTTGGGTTTAATATTTAAAATAAAATACCTGATTTTTGAATAATTAGACTTCTAACCTAATTTTTAAATTGGTATAAATTATACACCTGATTTTTTTGTAATTTCCCAAATCCAAACCCAAATTGAACAAAACTTGAAACCAATTTGAACAGCATAAACTCTAAAGTCCAAACCCAATTTTTGGATGAGGAAACCGGCTCTTGATTTTGAGATCTAGCTTCCAATCGTTTATGTATCAGGGGCTATTTTGGAACAATTCGATCCCTCATTGCTCATCGTCAGCCGTTGGAGTTTTTGAGAGAGTTTCCAATTCTTAATCTCGTGAATGAGATAATGCAGGGGCTATTTCTATAATATATCACGGGCTATTTGTGTAATATATTAGGGGCTATTTTGGAAATACATTTCTTTTTCAAATGTCACGAGAAATTGAAAATCAAATTACGCTAGCTCAGCATTATGGAAAAAGAGCATTTCTACCACTTTCTTTTTGATACTTTATATAAATCAATCGTGTACAAATAGTATTATTCGAAATGTATATGGAAAGTTCGGGAGAAGTCCAACTTGTTATAATTTGCTTAGTGAAACTTCTAAATTAATTCAAAATATATTAATCAACTGAAAAAAAAAAGAAAAAAGAAACGCGATGGTGAATAATAGTATAATACATACTCGCATAAAAATATAATATGTCAAGGTTTGGTATTTACATTAAATAGAATATTATTTTTCAAGGACAATAACAACAATTAATTAAACCTTGTAATGATAAAATTAAACTTTTTTTTTTTTTGGGAAAAGAAGCCATAGCTAGAGATAAGATATGTTAATTAAATTGAATTGAAGATAAATTATAAGAATGCGGTGAAAAAAAATTAGGAACTTAAATACGACAATGAGCAAATGTTGGAAGCTTTAATTGCAATTAAAATATGATGCACCAAACAAAAACTATGGTGTGAATATAATTGCTCTAAATGATATTTGCTAAGCTCCCGTTTGGCCCCCGTCGTTTGTCATTTTAATTTTTGGAATATTAATTTTTTTAATAAACGTGTGATTAAAATAGAAGAACTTTTTTTTTTTTTTTTTAATTTACGTGTAATAATATTTTATTGAAAAATGTATGATTTATTAGAAGAGAGAGAAAAAAGAATTATAATTTTAATGGAGGCCAAGCAGAGCCTTAAGGATGTCATTGCAATAAAAATTAAATTTGATAAGAATAAATTTGATCGCTATCGAGATGGGTCTTCAATTAAATTAGAGACATTGACAAATATGAATGATTTCAAATTTTCATTTTAATTGTTACACTAAAAATAGAACAATATGGGGGATTCAACATTTTAGCAATGTATCTTACATATATGAAAAACACATTTACTTATTTTCATTAGTTTAATTGATAATTTAGGTATTAATATAGAAAAAAATCACAAAAAATTGTTTGTTATATATTCAATTTTAAAGTTGCAAAATTTGCTCGGTCAAACACATAGTCATGGTGGGTTTGACGCTCTATTTATCATTATATTATTTGACCATGATCCCGTACACTTACAGATTTTCAAATGATCAAGTTTTTGTTAAATCATTGCTGATTTTTTTTTTTTTTTTTTAATTGTATTTGAAGCAGGTTGTGGGAGTAGATATTTTTTTGTACCTAAAGCAGCCTCTGGAAGTAGAATTTTTTATTTTTCATTTATTTATTTGTTTGTTTTGGGGTATCTGAAGCATATCCTAGGAGTAGATGAGTTTATGTATTTAAAGTAGCATGTGGAAGTAGATTAATTTTTACAATTAAAATAATACATATCAAATATTTACAATTATAAAATACTATATTTATTTAATAATTTATTCAATTAGTTAATTATACAATTTTAAATAAAAAACTTGAAACAAAAGTAAAATAAAAGATTTTCAAAAAGGAAAAAAAAAATTAATAAAACACACTTAGTGGCGCATTAAACAATCAACTTGGCATTTGACCTCTTATTTAGCATTCATTGCAAAATGAGTGAAGTTATGCCCGAGCCTCGCATCTAGGTGGTGCATAGAATGTCATCTAAACGAGTTTTTAGAACACTAATTTATACACGACGAACATGTTCCTAAAGCAATATATTTTTCATAGACGGTCTCAAAATCAAATAAACGAGGAGGGTTTGTGGAAGGTTTTAACTATAAAATTTTCTCTAATTTTACAAAATGAATTTTAATGTACATTTTGATAAGACGTTTGACTGGAAAAGAAGTCTTTTTATGCACTAATGTATTTTTTTTTGTAAAGAAACCATAGTTAGAGACAAGATATGTTAATTAAATTAAACTGAAGATAAGAATGCGATGAAAAATAGTTAGGAACATAAACACGACAATGAGAAACTGTTGGAGACTTTAATTGTAATTAAAATGTGATGCACCAAACAAAAACTATGGTGTGAATATAATTACTCTAAATGATATTTGGAATAATATTTTTTTTTTTAAGACATGCTGTTAAAAAAGAAAATAGTTTTTAATTTATGTGTAATATTATTTTATTGAAAAATGTGTAATTAATTAGAACAGAGAAAAAATGAATTATGATTTTAATGGGAGCCAAACGGGGGCTTAAGGACGTTATTTCAAAAATTAAATGAGGGGATTTTAATGCAAAAAGAATAGAATGTGGATCCTTTAGCTAATAAGGGGATAGGATAGAGACTAAATTTGCAATTTTTCCTTCTATAAGACATTTCTGGACAAAATAAAATAAACGCTTGCTCATAATAAACAAACAGATTCAGATTCAGGTCCTCACACAGAACAAGTCTCCGATTTCATTTGAAGCCAAAAATATTTAACCTTTCACAAATTTGGTTAGTTAATTTTATTCACGACAAACGAGTTCCAACATCATTTCAGCTTCAGAAGTCTGCAAGGGAAAAAAAAAAAAAAAAAAGTGTTCGAAATCAACAAGTAAATTAAAAATGAATTATTACTTGGAACAAATCATTTCCAAAATTTTCTTGTTCTTCCAGAATTTGCCCAGCAGAGTCTACAACGGATTTTGCGCAGCCATAGAGCTCAATCTTCTGTAGAGTTGGAATATCCCCAATACTGAGAGGGATTTGAAAATGCTGGCAGCTTCGCAACACTAATATTTCAATCGAGGAGAAATTAGTTCCATTGGTATTCCAATGTTCAATCTGTACCGCGTCCAGTTCCAAGTATTTGAGTCGGACGAATTCACCTTCAATTAGGTGCCACTGTTTTCCCTCAATTGTATCATCTCGTAACTTGAGAACCTCAAGGTTGGGTAACTCCCCAATTATCTTCATATGCTTCCAAGATAAATCAAAGTTACGGAGAGTTAGCTTTTTAAGACTCGGGGGTAAACTGATCAACTCGGGACTAATGTCATCTGACTCGTAACTCGGCTGGAATGATATATTAAGGGATTCAAGCTGATTAAGGTAGTTTAAGACAGGATAGCGATAGCAGTTCTCAGATGAATCCCAAAACACTGTATACTTGCATTTCAGTATGCGAAGATAGGGAAAAGATCTCAAGATTTTCTCGTCATTTTCATCATAAATGAAAATAGAAGAAAGATTTTGTAGGTTACTTATTTGGAAGCTTTCAACATGAGTTGCTTGACGCCAAGATTCACTGAATTGTGCACCCCCACTAAAATGCACATTTCTCAACTTCACCATATTTAAAAGAGTAACTGGTATTTCAACTACTTCTTTATTATCCACGAAAAGAAATTCTAGGTTCTTGAATATCTGTATTAATGATGGAATAGATGAAACTGCCAAGAACCTTAAGAAAACCAACGCTTCACTTCCTGTCAGATTATACAAACTCAAATCTATGGTTGACAAGTCCAATACCTTAAGATGTTTCAAGCTGGAAAAGATGAATGCTGATGGATCAGGTAAATGACCCAACAAAGAGTGAATATGTAGGCCAAAAGGTCTTGAGAAAGAAGGAATTGAGTGAGAGTGAATGCTTAGGCGGTGGTGATGCTCATATATTGATAATTGACTGAAGAATCACAATGTACCAATATCAGCAACATCAGCAATGATGGACATGATCACCACGTTCGTCAGCAACATTAGCAGGGCAAAATAGAAACATTAACAAAAAGATAGAGAAAAAGAGGAGGGGAGATAGAGAGAGAGATAGAGAGCTTACTGTGTGATCGCCTTCACGAAGTTATCTTTTTCGGCTATTCTCGAGCACATGTCATGAATTGCACCATGGATAGTACAAGATTTGATTCCACCATCAAACTTTCTTTTAGCAACTAGTAACATGCTTCTACTAATTAGATCCATTAAGTATTCGTGAGCCACATCCTCTGAGCTCTTATCTTCTGTTTTCCCAATAAATCCTTCAGCATGCCACAACATTATCAACTTCCGCACTGGGATTTCCCTTCCTTTCTCAAATACTACAAAGTAAAGAAGGCATGGTTTCAAGTACATTGGTAATTCATTGTAACTCTGTTCTAGCACACTCCTGTACTCATTTGTCTCTTTAGAGATGTATGAAGTTATATTTTCAGCAACTTCCATCCATAAATATGTTTCCTTCTCCAAATTCTTAAGCACTGAAGCTATCATAACAATTGTAAGTGGTAATCCACCACAATTTCTTGCAATTTTCATTCCGATTTCTTCCAACTCTAGAGGGCAGCCTTCTTCGTTGAACACCTTCCACTGCAATAAATCCCAACTTTCATAATCCACCAGGAAACGAAGAGAATAGTGGATATGACGTGGATATGAACCCGAACCCATCATGGCTACATCCATGTTTCGACTGGTGCATAATATTCTGCTTCCATTCCAGTCATCAGGAATGAATCTTTTTATATCATCCCATGCATTTACATTCCATATATCGTCCATGATGATGATGTATCTCCTCCCCTTTAAAATTTTGAAGAGCTGATCGGCCAACATTTCATCTTCCATATTCAGAAATCGTTCTTTTTTATAGGTGTCTATTGACATCAAAATGTCAATCAACATATTTCTCATCCGATAAGTTTGAGAGACAACACACCAGGCCATCTTGTCAAAATGATGACGAATGAATGGATCATTATATATCTTTCTTGCTAGTGTTGTCTTGCCAATTCCAGGCATGCCAGTAATGAAAAAACTTTGTAGGCTGGGTAGATAACTAGTGAGTCGGTCCTTTATGTCCATTTCCTCATACTTTAAGCCAACTAGATATTCGTCTTCAGTGTTATATCGCAACGATATATGTTGCCTTGGATATTCTGCATCCTTTAGCATTCCGGCATCATTCTTCTTCAATTCTTGGAGTTGCATCCTCATAGGTTTAATCTTCCTAGCGACTTGAAGAAGCCTCGAAGTTATATACCACACAGGAGCAAATGAGTTGATAATGTATTCAACTTCATATACCATGTTAATAAGTTGAATAGAAAATTCTTCATGTTCCTGATGGACCTCCATGTTCTTCAAATTCGTCAAGTTCTGATGGATTGTTCTAATTTGATCCATAACATCAACAATCCTGTCATCATTGTGATGTACTAGATCTTTAATATAATCCAGGATAGAATCAACAACAGAGATCGTAACCACTGCCGTTTTTGGAGTCGCACCACTTGGCCATATATTCGCGACCGTGACACAATGCTTCTTGATGCTTTCTTTCACAAGCTCCACATTTCCCAACAAATCAGAAAGAGATTTATTCATTGCATCTAGAGAAATACCTTCTTTGCTGAAAAAAAATGAATATAAGAATCTTCCCACCTCATTGGCCACTACTTCAATATCATTCAATACATTCTTGGTTGTCTCAAGCTCAGTGAGCTGAGATGGCGTATCCACAAGAAAGATGATAAGAAATTTCAGCTCCTTCTTTACAGCTAGAATGAATTCCTTGACCGAGCCATGAATGAAATATGGCTGAAGATGCAGTATTTCTTCTAAAATTTCAAGGAGAAGGTCAATAAAGGCCGCAACGAGCTCATTGCTATTTGCAGTACTCTTTAAGTTTTGGACTTTGAAGAACACTTGAAGCTTTGCTATAAAATCCCAGAACAAGGTGGAAAATTTTCTGTCTTCTTCACTATGACGGCTGTAACTCCAACAAAGCTTCGCTGAATGTTCAAGCCTTTTTAATAAAATAATTACTTCATCATCCTCAGAACACAATTTTATTATAAACCGAGTGAAAATCAGAACGAGTTGTCCCTGACCATCAAACATCTCGAGCCTTTCGCACTTGGATTGATATTCAAGAAGTTGGTTCAGATTGGAGGTTGAAGGAGCCATTTCCCGCTGTCTTTCTGTCATTTGGATGGACAAACATTAATGTGAGAGAGGTAGACCTGGGTTGAAGTTTTAGCAAAATTACTACGAGTCTGTTTGACAAAAGTTTCGTAAAATTTCTAAACTTTTCAATTGATCAAATTTTAATTTTAATTTTAATTACAAAGATTCCACAAAATTAAGAGAGGTTAAAACAGTGTATTGAATATGAATTAAGGCGTTGTTGTTCGATAAAGTTTTAGCAGATTTCCATAAATAAAAGAGATTGAATTTAATGGGTTTTAAAACATAGGACACTACAATTTCACATTCTTCCAATCTGGAAAATGAGACAGTGCCAATCTTGAGATGAATAAATTTTATGGAAAATATTATTTACACGTAATTAAGAGTCTGTTTGATAACAATTAAAATCCAATTAAAATTGAAAATATGATCGTTATGGATCTCACTCGTCTAATAAAATTCAACAATAACGACTATTTTTTAAATTTTAATCTCTACCAAATATGCTCTAAGTAAATGTTTGTTCAGATATATGTCCAATTTTAAATGTTAAATACAATCGATAGAAAGATAAGTATGAATACCTTTTCCAAATCAGACTAGCAATCTTCTGAAAATTTGGCTTGATCAACAATCTATGGTGCAGCCAAGAAGATTTGACTTCATTTGGCAGAGTAGGTGAGATAATATGTGGTGCAGCAAGATGATTAAGCTTCGTTTGGCAGAGAAGTAGGTGTCTGTTGGGGTGAGTGTGTGTGTGAGAGAGAGAGAATTCAATGACTCAACATCTGCATTATTGAAGAGAGAGAGAGAGAGAGAGAGAGAGTGTGTGAGTGTGAGTGCATAATTGAAGAAAAAAAGAGAGTCCTCCCCAAGTACCTTTTCCCAAGTAAATACAACCATCTTTAACAAAACCTGTCCCTAACAGGGGGCACTATGTGTCTATCGATAAAACAAAAAAAAGTTGTCAAGTAATTCGCTACAAATAGCATGGTTGATTTAGAAATAGGGTGTTTGTTAAAGATGCCCAATAGGGAACCGCCATTTGGCTATCAGCAAAAAAATTGTCAAGTAATTCGATACAAGTAGAATAATTCTTTCTAAATAGCTTATTTTGATGACTTAAAATAGTATCACCCGATTACATAAGTTTCACAAACAAACAAACTAGCTATTCCATTCGCTTTTGCTTTCCCTTTCCCTTATCTTCCGATTTCCTTTTCCCCTTTCGAATAGTTATGTTGAAAGATATCTCCATGGCGTCTTCTTCGATCTTCATTTCAGCCAAACTTTTGAACATATGTGGCAAGTCTCGAATTGGAGTTGTAGGGCTTGATTTTCATGTGAACACATGAAGCTTGATTGACTTTCACTGCAAACACCACTAGATTGTCCTTCCGTTTCAAAGGCTTTCTTTGTCTATTACATTTTTCAATCCTAACAACTTATTAATAGAAGTTCAATCTGGTTTGGCACGTCGCTTAAACTCAACTCCGTCAAACATTTAATTATTCTATTTAATTAAACTTGATCCATAAATTAATTAACTTATCCTATTAATAAGCAAACCAATTAATTAATTGTCGAACACTCCAATTAATTAACTAGTGTATTGATTCTTTTAATTCTCCTTTTGTTTGTAACCCATTAGGTTCCCGATCAATATGTCTAGCTACGTGAATTAATATTTTATCCAATCACAATCAACAAATTAAGTTCTTTGTTAATTTATTATCAATTCACAATTATCATCCTAAATTGACATCTAGAAATGTCTCACGACAATACATATGATGGAAATTGTCATGTGGTATCACAAAACTAGTCTTTTCATCAATATGATTTGATTAATTACGAGATATTGATGTGTGTCGATATCGATTATTGATAATATGTTCCATCCTACTATTAAGTCAATGCAATGTGAAAACTCTTTTCGATTTATGAATACACATTAGCCAATGATTTCATTATCAACTTAACTGAATAAAATGTAGATCATATTCTCTTAATATCTAAGAGTGGTGAATATGTATTCATCATTTACAACATTAATATGATTATTCACACGACCTAATGATGTTATATTAGCGGTTCTTGGTAGAGCAACATCTATCATCACCAAACTGGACAATATAAGGTACCACAATGATCTTAGGTCAAATGCTCAATTCCACTATCGAACTTTATACATTAAGAACTAATATTTATATAGTTATCCATGTGAAATCTCTCAAACGAGTTTCCAATGTTTTGTTCTTTAATAAAACATTTACGTGTTTATTTAAATGCCACTACACAAGTGAGAAATGTCACACGTGCCGATATAACTGTGATAATGATATTCATATCTCGTTATTACTTACGATTACGAATAATTTAAGACTCAATTACAAGTAGTTTTTCCTCACTATCACAACTCCTTGTAATTAATAAATTATTAAGATTTGAATATACAGACTCTATTAATATAATTTATCATAATAGTAATTTAATTAAATGGTAGATCTTGCCATAAATAAAATTAATTAATCATATTTAAAAGTTTACAACCTAAGTCGATTGTACCGATGGTATGAAACTTATAATTAGATAACTTTTTTAAGATGATTATTTAGTCAATAAAAAATTAGCTTGACCTATTGAATGCGTTGTTTATGTAATCTTAAACAGATTTTGATTTTAAAAAGTAATGTGTGAATTGTTGGACTTGGATTCCATGCAATATATTTCTAAGGATTAATTAGTTGTACACACTTGTTGTAGATTAGGTTAGAAACTCCACGTGTTGTCAAAATTTGTGCCATTGATTGTTAAACAATTTTATTACATGTACATTAACTATAGAGTTATGTGATAAGTGCGTTTTGCGCACTTAATTATGCGACAAAACATGATTAATTGTTGATATAAATGCTTGAATATGGCTTAATCCAATATGAATTGTGTTTGTAGGTTTACTTTGATGGAAATAATGAAATATGTGCGAAAAAAGGCGAAAATGACCAAAATAGAAGGAAATGAAAGTTCGGGGACTAAATCGCTCATAAGTTGACCCGAACAATGGCCGAGCATGGAAAGTCACCAAAGATCTAATTGTCAATATTTTGGATGACTAGAAGAAGATGGAAGAGGAAGAAAAGCCAAAAAGTGGAATGAAAAGAAGATTGGGGACCAATTTGAACTAGAAGCGAAAATTCATCCATGCTATAGCATGAGTTTATACCATGCTATAGCACAGACCTCAACAGTGATTTTTACTTTGCCCATGCTACAGCATGAAAATGTACCTTGCTATAGCAAGGAGTATTCTGGGCGAGAATTCTTAAGTTTCCTTATCCAACTACAACTCTTATGGTAATGAGTCTAGGGCAACTATAAAAGCCTAAACTCGTCCTAGACTAGGGATTTATGCATTCTTAGAGAGAAAAACACCATTGAAGAGCAAGGAAAAAGGCGAGAACAAGAGTTTCAATTGAAGATTCAAGATTCAAGCTTTAAATCCTAATTCTTTGGTGATGTCTTCTCTTGATTATTTTTATTGTTCTTTAATTTTATTCATGCTAGGCTAGACTTTTTATGTACTAGGTGAACGATGAACCTCGTATTGTGAACTTTTAATTTCTATTTTGCAATTTTATATTTAAACACGTTTGATGGATGTTGAATGATTTATATACACATTTTTGTCTCTACAATTATATGCGCAATAGTTGTATGAGTTTGGGTGATTTATTTTATGCATTCGAAAGAAGGGAAATAGATTCTACAAGGTAGAAATTATGTAAGGTCCGATATAGGGGATAGAAATATACCGCTATGCTTTATGTGAATCTCTAAGTGTTTACAAAACGTCTTGCATTCTTGTATATTACATTTGTCATAGAAATATAGTCAAATGGTATGCTAGAATAAGATCAATTCTACTCGAAAGAGATTATTGAATAAGTTAGAAACATTGATTCTTTAACCAATTCATCGTGTCGTCAAATTGTGAAATATGAGTTAAAAGTGAACTTGCTTGGTGATTCGGGATCCTAGTACGCTTTTTCATACATTAATTTCTTCAACTTTTACAGTTAACCATCATTCTTACATTTAGTCGTAATTCTAATTTAATTTGCATGTTAGTCATAGTTTAATCATAAAATCTAAAACAATCATCTTGAATTTAATAGATTCGGTTAAGGTCGAGATAATAACAATCACGTTAAATCAATTCTCGTGGGAACGATACTCGAAATTCTTGAATTTCCACTTTATTACTTGTCAACGAACCGTGCACTTGCGGTGATTTAAATCCGAAACATATTTTCGTGAACAAGTTTTTGGCGCCGCTGCCGGGGATTGAGTATTAATTTGATTTTTGTTATTTAGACACTAATTCGAACTTTTTTTTTATTATTTTGTTATTTTATTATTGTTTTTTTTTTTGGCTAACCCCGTACTATTAATCTATCTCGTGTTTGCACTATCTCCCTATACGTTTTTCAGATGATTGCATGATTCTAACTTGGTAAGGCAATGAAAT
The DNA here is from genome assembly GCA_019097785.1 of Fraxinus excelsior. Lineage (NCBI taxonomy): Eukaryota > Viridiplantae > Streptophyta > Magnoliopsida > Lamiales > Oleaceae > Fraxinus > Fraxinus excelsior. The sequence goes on along the minus strand of CM032636.1, from coordinate 22,651,434 downwards.
TTTTGCAATGGATAATCTCTGCATACATTATGAAGATATGTTTGGAGAATACCCAAGTTGTTATAATTGTTACACGATGCATTGTACTGGATAGTGTTTGCCCTGGCACTCTTGTTTCAACACGCCGAAACTCATGATATTTAGAGAATATTTAAAGTGTCGGAAGCGAGCAATTGACGAAAACCATGAAGGGTACATGCTGTTTGTTGGAGATTTTATACCTGACAATTGGGATGAGGACTTCAAACTGGTAGGAGATGGTCCTCCTCTATTTCATGAAAAAATAATTGCAAAGTATTTTGAAAAATTGGTCAAGTTGGATGAAGGCGATATGCTTTTGGGAGATTGCACGTATTGGGAAGAATTTCGTTATTGGGGGTACAATCCACTTGAAAGGGTCGTAAGGACCGACTTTTCATTGCCTGTGGATTTAGATTGCGGACCAATCATTCCACCCGATGGGAGTTCATCAATTGAAGAAGAGCAAAAAACAAGTGAAAATTTAATCACAGTGGAGCTCAGCGAGGATGAGGCGATCAATAAGGAGGAAATCAACTCATATTTTTTCGACTTTATTGATTGTCCAAAAATTGATTTTATGATTAAGCCCGACGAGGAAATACAGATCTACATAGTTGAAGTTGAGTCAGATGGAATAGATAAGTCCTATTATGTTGAAAATGGCAAGGAAGATGTGTGGAAATCAAATGAAAAGTGGACCAAAGCCAAAAGAAGAAAGATGGACAAAACATCAAAAGCTTTCTTTAGGTGCCCGTGATTAGGCGTCATACAGTCGAGCTATAGACTATAAACAAACGCTGGTTGGGAGGCAACCCAACAATTCTTCCCTTTTATTTATTTCGCTTTATGTATTAGATTAGGAATTTCTTTTTCAAATTTTTTATAATTTTTAATAAGATTACTTTTTCATCGTCTCTACGGGTAATAAAAGAGCCTATGCATGGTCCACATTATTTTTCCTCCACCATCTTCACATTCGCATCTATATCGATCAGGGGAGTATTCGTCACCCTTTTATTCTTTATCTCCTGTGAATTTGTCCTTGATTTTATGCGCTACTAAGTTTGTATTTTATTATTCTTTAAACATTGAGGACAATGTTCTATATACGTTTGGGGTGGGATAATGTTGTTCTATATACGTTTGTGTGATTGTGTGAAAAAAAATTGTATTTTTGTGTGAGTTTAATGACCTTGCCGGCAATGATGAGAATATTGGAATCAGTATAACTATAAATAGAGAAAATTATGCATGCTTAATTGATTGATACTTGTCTATGTGAAACTTGACATTTTTGCGCACAATAATTGTGTTGGGCATGCTTAGTTAATGATGAGATGTTTGAGTCATAGTGGAGTTGAACATGATAGGTCAACCTCGAAAACTTCTATTGCACCATTCGAAAAATCATTATTTTAGAAGTTTGGAGATGATTTAGCTGTTACAGGGGAATATTGAGATAAGTATGGATTCTATGTGTGAGAATTGTATTGTGTAGATTGGATTAGACCAATGAGACAAAAACGAGGTAAAAGTTCCAAATCAGAGATTGGGTCTAGAAATTGGGTGTCTAAAGGAAAGGGGGCATTGCACTAATCATTGAATCGCTAAGACATCTATTCGGGCCTATATAACTCGAGTGATTAAAACTTGGTGCCCTATGGTCATCTGACTTGGGAGTCATCGGCCTAAAGCTCGCTACAGGGGTTATATAGAAAGCAAATGGAAGGTGTCAGATAAAAAAAAAAGAACAAAAATCTATCATTTGATGAAATTATACATGTTTCTATGTATGAAATGCATTGATTAGCCCCAGACATCTTGTTGATAGAATTATATCTCTGATGCGAAGGAAGTAACCTAGTCTAGTCTTAATGGTTGAAACAATCAAAGAAATAGGAGAATCCATGCTTGTCGAATTGTGAACTCATGACCGCGAGATCTATCCAAACAGAGAGGGTGAGGACTAAGTAAATCAAAACTACACTCTAGAACACACCCATGGATCGTTGAGTGAAAAGAATAAGTTTGGGGGTGTGAATCTCTCGAGCGAAGAAAGAAAGAAAATTTAACTACTGCAGGTCGGGATTTACACCCATCATCAGTTTGGTATGCTTTGCATAAGTATGCACACACATACACATCAAGTTCTGCATGTGATAGGTGGAGGTCGATTTGAGTTTACACTGTTCATTGGTTAATTACTGAATTCTAATCCTGAGATACGGCAAGCTGTTAAACCATGTTTTGCATAAAATTAGGTCATCATCTTGTTTGAGGACAAACATCAATTCAAGTTTGGGGGATTTGATAAGTGCATTTTGCGCACTTAATTATGCGACAAAACATGATTAATTGTTGATATAAATGCTTGAATACGGCTTAATCTAATATGAATTGTGTTTGTAGGTTTACTTTGATGGAAATAATGAAATATGCGCGAAAAAAGGCAAAAATGACCAAAATGGAAGGAAATGAAAGTTCGGAGACTAAATCGCAATTATTCATAAGTTGAACCGAACAATGAACCGAGCATGGAACCTCGCTAAGATCTAATTGTCAATATTATGGATGACTAGAAGAAGATGGAAGAGGAAGAAAAGCCAAAAGTGGAATGAAAAGAAGATTGAGGACCAATTTGAACTAGAAGCGAAAATTCATCCATGCTATAGCATGAGATTATACCTTGCTATAGCACAGACTTCAATAGTGATTTTCAGGAAGGATTTACTTTGCCCATGCTATAGCATGGAAATACACCTTGCTATAGCAAGGGGTATTCTGGGCGAGAAATTCTTAAGTTTCCTTATCCAACTACAACTCTTATGGTAATGATTCTAGGGCAACTATAAAAGCCTAAACTCGTCCTAGACTAGGTGATGATGCATTCTTAGAGAGAAAAACACCATTGAAGAGCAAGGAAAAAGGCGAGAACAAGGAACAAGAGTTTCACTTCAAGATTCAAGATTCAAGCTTTAAACCCTAATTCTTTAGTGATGTCTTCTCTTGATTATTTTTATTATTCTTTAACTTTATTCATGCTAGGCTAGACTTTTTATGTACTAGATGAACGATGAACCTCGTATTGTGAACTTTTAATTTCTATTTTGCAATTTAATATTTAAACACGTTTGATGGATGTTGAATGATTTATATACACATTCTTGTCTCTACAATTATATGCGCAATAGTTGTATGAGTTTGAGTGATTTATTTTATGCATTCGAAAGAAGGGAAATAGATTCTATAAGGTATAAATCATCATAAGGTCCGATAGGGGATAGAAATATATCGCTATACTTTATGTGAATCTCTAAGTGTTTACAAAACGTCATGCATTCTTGTATATTGCATTTGTCATAGAAATATAGTCAAATGGTATGCTAGAATAGGTTCAATTCTACTCGAAAGAGATTATTGAATAAGTTAGAAACATTGATTCTTCAACCAATTCATCGTGTTGTCAAATTGTGAAATAGGAGTTAAAAGTGAACTTGCTTGGTGATTCGGGATCCTAATACGCTTTTCATACATTAATTTCTTCAACTTTTGCAGTTAACCATCATTCTTGCATTTAGTCGTAATTCTAATTTAATTTGCATGTTAGTCATAGTTTAATCATAAAATCTAAAACAATCATCTTGAATTTAATAGATTCGGTTAAGGTCGAGATAACAACAATCACGTTAAATCAATCCTCGTGGGAACGATACTCGAAATTCTTGAATTTCCACTTTATTACTTGTCAACGAACCGTGCACTTGCGGTGATTTAAATCCGAAACATATTTTCGTGAACACTATTGCATAACACATTCCCCTCAATTATTGTTATTATTTTCTTGAAAACAATATTGAATACAAATAACAAGTGCCAATATTTCTAACCAATGTTGATGTCAAGGAACGAATAATACACAAAGATATTCTTCATATTTTCTTCAATTTCACATTCCAACATTTTCATACTGATTTATGAAATCTGGTACATGAACACACAACATTTACCCAAAAATTATGCCCAAATCATTATAGCCCATAATTTTCGCATTATCACTAACAAATTATTTCTTTTCCACGCCACTTGCCATTCAATCAAGAATATATCTATACTACCCCTTCGGGGTGGCTGAGTTAGTGAAGCAGGTGAACGCGAATACCAAAGGTTACGAGTTCGAATCTCCTTCCAATACTTCCTCGGTTGAGTCCGTCGCACAGGGCTTGCTTAGTGCGGTTTATCTCTTTTGTGTGGTTTGCGGACTACTGTACATGGAGCGAAGTTTACCAAGTGTGCACTCACGAATAGAGATCGCGGGTTCCTACGTCAACAAAAATAAAATAAAATAATATATCTATACTATCAAAATTTGAGCATAAAACACGAACAGGCATTCCAAAAATTTAACATTCAACATGACGTGCCATTTTTTATTCTTAATCAAAAGTTACAAACATCTTTTCTAACTTAAAAGAAAGTGTCATTTAAAACAATAAGCCGTCCACATTCAAAATAATTTGGAACAATCCAATACCTGTTCCAATTCTTCAAATCTATATTGCAATTTTATATTTCAGAGATATAATCTAGACTTTATCTTTTCCAAATTGTACACTGTTGGGTTTTCTTTTTCATTTTTTTGATATGTTAATGTACTTAGCTGTCTCCCTCCCGGACAACAATACATAAGCACGGAAAACAAATCAATCAAAGTACCTAGAGCCTATATGGATCTAAGAATCTCAACAATTACTGAATTGGTTCACGTCAAAAGTCCGTAAAAAGAAGATGGACTAATGGTGACGGATATCCAAAATAAAGTTGAAGAAGTAGAGGCCCTAATTTTGATAAGAATACGAGGTGCGCGTTGTGTACCTGCACGGAGAATTTGGAGGGAGATGCACAATCGGACAAAGAGAGATCGAGAGAGAAATAGAATTGATGCAGAATGAGGGATTGGGATGTTTGGGTTATGGGTAATGAGAATTGGGCCGAGGATTTTAAAAGGGAACAATACACAAAACCTACTTATAAGAATTACTTTTCAAAACTAACAAATTTGTTTAATTATTTCAAAAATCAGGTGTTAAATAGATTTATTAAATATTAAATTATAATATAATATATATTAATTATTTACACCCTAAACCAAACACCTCACCCATCCCCATCACTTCACTACACCACCTTCCCTCCATCTCTCAAACAATTCCGACACCACTCTGGCGACTGCTCCGGCGACGGTCCGACGACTGCTCCGGCGAATTTCCGGCGACTGCCCCGGCGAATTTTCCGGCGATCATTCCGGCGGCCGCTCCGACAACTTAAAAAATTTTCAGAAAATAAAAAAATTGGAAATCACACCCCCACCCCCATGGATCCACCTACCACCAGCCATACCCCTGCCTTCACCTCCTAAAAAATTACAGGAAAAACGTTTGTGCAGTGTGACTGTCTGTTACTAATTGTGACCAAGTGTGTACTCAATGTGACTAACTGTGACCAAATTCGTGTTAAATGTGACTGTCTGTGACCAGTTTTGTATTAATTGTGATCGAATGTGACTTGAATATATTATTTTATCAAAACACTAAAAGAAGAGAAAAATCATGTCAGCAGCAATAGGAAATTCAAATTTCAAAATTATAATTCTATTCAACAGCAAAGAGAATTACAATCAATCTTCAGATCATCAGAATACTTGTCAGCTTTTTGGTTTGCATTTTCGGTCACAAACGGTTACAATCGGTCACAAACGATCACAATCTGTCACAAACAGTCACAATGAACTATCGGGTAGTTAAATCGTGATCGGTCATAGATTAAAAAAGGTTCGCCGACACTACCAACTCCGATCCAGCACTAGAATTTTCGACCGTCGAACCACCACTACAATCAACAGAAACACATATCTACCATTTTGCAAGCCACCAACAACCTCATTCACCACTAAACAACCAATAACCACTAGTCAAATGCAAATCCTTACCCCACCACCACAACACAACGCGGCACCACCACAATACCAACAACACCATCGCGGCACCACCACTACCGTCGCACCACCACCACCATCTCAGTCGTCATCACCGCAAGCACCATCACCACCATTTGGAAACCACCACCAACCAACAATTACAAAAATCTCTCCTCTCCAGCAATAATTATGAGACATTGAATAACTCAAAACAAACACTGCAATAAAATCTCTCCTCTCCAACAAGTGTAAATTATGGCTATAAATTCATCCTCCACCCACGCTTTTATCACACGGTTTTTGGTGCAAACTGAACTCTTCATAAAACCTAGTCCAAAACTGCTATGCCAAGAATTGATTCTTCTGTAAATTGTTAGGTGTCCGCCGCCATCCATGGGGACGTTACACGGCGGAAATAAGAGACCATCAGTCGAAAGAGAGGCGGTGGTTAGGGACTTTTGACCAGGCGGAGGAGGTGGTAGTGAAGAGAGAAAGGAGAGCAGATGAGAGAATCGCCGCCGTCGTCACCTTCCCCATCGTCTTCCGCCACCATCACAGCCACGACCTCCTCTTCCGCCACCACAAATAACATCAACACCACACCATACCACACCATATCCGGCTCTGATCTTCCTAATCTAGATAACGACGTCGACGCCTTACAGTCTCGCCGGAGCTGTAGAGAGCAGAGAGAGATGTAGAGAGAAGAGGGTGGGAGGAAAAGAATAGGGTTTGGGGTATAGTGGTGGGTATATAGATTAATTGTGGGTGGGTGGATAGATGGGTTAGGTATATAATTAATTTAATTTTATAATTATTATAAATTTAATTTTTCACCTGATTTTTGAAAAAAATAGTTTTATACCTTATATTTGAATTTGAAAGTTTAAATGTATGATTTTGTGTAATTTGCTCATTTTAAAATGGGAACAATACATAAATCCTATATATAAGAATTACATTTCAAAAATAACAAACTCCAATTTTTTTTTTCAAAAATCAGGTGTTAAATCAATTTATTAAATATTTTTAATTATAATATAATACAACTACCTCAATTTATTAAATTTCAAATCCAAATCCAAATCATTCTCTCTCTCTACTCTTTATCCTCCGGCCATCTATTCCGACGACTACTCCGCGCGACGTCCCACCTCCGGCGGCCGCTCCGGCGACTGTTCCGGCGGCCATTCCGGGAAATTTAAAAATTTCTAGAAAATTAAAAATTGGAAATCACATCCCCACCCCCATAGATCCACCTACTATCACCTCACCGGATCTCCACCTTCTAAAAAAAATTACCGAAAAAATTTCAAATTACTTTATATAATCAAGCCACTGACAGGTCTCATCTGTGAATAATTGTGACAAAGGGTGTATTCCATGTGACTAACTGTGACCAAATTTGTGTTAAGTGTGACTGTCGTGACTGTTTGTGACTTGAATAAAATCAAGTCACAATTGGTCACAACCAGTCACAGTAGACACATATTTGGTCACAAATGGTCACCACAAATAAATTCGCCTACACCACATACCAGCACCACAATCCACCACCAGTCATTACCACCATCCCCTCCAATACACCACCACCACTACCACGTTCAACTCAAATTTAATGTACAAAAAATGATGATGGGAAAGCGGACAAAATGTGTGACAATAAAGGAGCAATTAATGAAAATGAATTCATGTGGAAGTAACTTTTCTGTTGAAATTATTCGATGAGAACAAGAAATTAAGAGAAGGAAAAAAAATGATACCCCGAAAATAATATAATCTTCTCTTAATAAAATGCCATAAGAAATCTGGTTGCTACTTCTCCAAGTGACTGTAACAAAGATCAAGGGAAAATCTCTTCCTTTTAACATGTCTTAAATCTCAAGTCCATTTCTAAAAATCACGTGAAAATAGCAAAGAAAATCTATGCACTCTGTTTAGAACCTTTTATAATCCTGAGCCACCAGCCCAGAATTAAAGAACCTTATTTGTCAATATTTTCTTTCATAGAATAGTAAGAAACAAGAAAAAAAAAAAGGCTCGATATTCTTCATTTGGATTAGGATAAGAAAGCTCGTCAGCATCTCCCCACCCCCTTCCTCTAAAATCTGCCTCATCATTCCTAATATCACTTTCCATCTCCCGAATCTCATCTTTTTCCTTCTCTTTTTATCCAACAAAAACCTCACCACCACCACAGATAACATCAACACCGCACCCCACCCCACCTGCCGCTCAAATCTTCTTACTCTAGATAATGACGTCGACGTCAACGCCAACGCCTCTCGTTTCTTGCAGTCTCGTCGGTGCTGTAGAGAGATGAGTTAGAGAGTGGAGAGAGGGATGGAGGAAAATAATAGGGTTTGGGGCGCCGACGTCGACGCCGCTAGTGTCTTGCAGTTTCGCTGGCACTGTAGATAGATGAGTTAGAGAGAGAGAGAGAGAGAGAGAGGAAAATAATTGGGTTTGGGGGATAAGGGCGGGTATATAGATTAATTTAGTTTTAAAATATTATTATTAATATTTTAATGTTTAATTAAGATTTGATTTTTGTAAAAATAAACTTTGAATCCGATTTTTGAAATGTTAATTTGAAAATTCTGGTTCCATGTAATTTCCTCTTTTAAGATTCTATTTAGGTTTTAATTTTGGAAAGATTAGCCAAAACCCTACATCTCAAATATACAAGTCAAAAACAAGGAGGTGTAGTTTTAAATTCATTAATCATGTGCTATTTACGAATTTTTAATGTAATTAATACCTCCCTTACTACCCACAACACCTCCCTGACCCCTAAACCTCTCTATATCTCTCTAATTATCCATTCTTCTCTGGACATTTCTATAGTACCATATACAGGTTCATTCAAATTTGACTTCTCAACTGGAAACTCAATCACGCCTCCTATTACTCCGCATCGAAAAGTGGAGGGTGTGATGAATTCAAGGTAGAGGTGGAAGTGATGGTGGTGGTAGTGGTGATTGTTGTTGTAGATTTGAGGTGAATGTAGTATTTATGGTCCTAAATTTAAGCTAAACGTGGTAGTGTGGTGCATTGGAGGTGATGGTGGTGGTGACTGTTGATGGATTATGGTGTGTGTGGATTTGTTCGTTGTGACCCTTTATGACCAAGTTGTATTAATTGTGATTGTTTGTAACTAATTCTGTGTTAATTATGATCGGTTGTGACTATATGCGTCCAAATTAACAATGAGTGACAAACATCCACAATTTAAAGAGAAATTTAGTCACAAATAACACATTTGATTACAAACAACGCACTACTACTTTCACCATGCAGTACCCAAAATGTTGCTACCAGCTCATCACCACTACACAAATTAACTCCACTATCATCACTTGCAACGCTTGCAAGTGTTAGGTGTAGGTGCAACTAGTATTGTGATGGGTTGGATGTGGAGATTATATGTTAACTGTGACCATCTGTGAACAAGTTTGTGTTAATTGGACCAGGTATGTTTTCATTGCAACTATCTGTGACTAGATCTGAGAGGAAGACAAAGAGAGGCAGACTTGTACTAAACATTGACTCGCTTGATGTTCTTTTTGCCTTAAACGAGGAAAAAGTTCTTTGTAATTTTGTAACTATCAACAATAATTAAGTCAAACGTAGGGTCGGCACTCGCTGATTCGGCCATGAAGCTGGATCTGCAGTTATTAGTACTCAAAATTAAGCTACTTAACTTAGGAAAAATAACAACTCTGCATGTCTTCAAAACCGAAATTGGTTAACCTAAGAATTCGATGCACAAAATTATTTACCGAACTTAAGGCACAATACAAGCACTCAAGAAACATGAAACTATACCATACGCGGAACTGGCGAGGACGGCGACAGATTTCAGTGGAGGATAAGTGTGGTCTGAAAACTATAAACCTGGGTTTTAATTTAACATATATGGTATATTTAAATTGGACTACCTGGACAGTGAGCTGGGTTATTGGGTTAAGGTTTACCTAATGTTAATTGAGCCAGAATTTTGGGAAGTTCAATTGTCAAAATTGTCCAATTAATTTTGAGAAAGAATAATGAAAAGCCCAATTGTCTAATTAAATTTTTTAACGGGTAATCGATTCGGGCCGGGGTACCATCGCTAAAAACAATACCTGCCCCTAAATGAAGCGGTTCATTAAAAACAAAACCATAACCACCCCATTGCACCATCGATTCAGTTTTTTTCGCCCAATTCGGTTCGGTTAATCGCAGTTTTTCGATTTTAACAGTTCGAATTGTCATCCATATTCTCATCTCTTCGGTACCTATTCATTGATCAGTTGCAGCAACACAAGAACACCAGGAAAGAAGAAAAAAATCAGGGAAGAGGAAAAGAGAAAACTTATTCTTCAAGCACTATCCTTCATTTCTTACAGCCATCTGACCACAATAGCAAGAAAAGGCCACGATTCTGAGATGTGGATGAAGAGAATTCCATGGCAAATTGAAGATAGTGTTCTCCTATGGTTAGATTAGAATTGGGGATTCACTGTAATTTCAATGGAGGGTTAATTTTTATCCAACGTGCAATTAATTTTTATCCAATGTGTAGTTAACTAATGTTGTATATTGCCACATAATTTTTTCATCTGCCACGTAGATACTTTTGTCCCGCTATAGAGACGGAATTAGCTTTAGTGATTGATGAGTAAACTAATGAATAGTTCAGTGAGCATTGAGTAACCGTTTATATTTCAGTGAGCAAGTGGTAACCATGACATTTTGTCTGAAAACATTAAGCCCTTGTTTTGCTCATTATTCCTCCTTAAATCATGGGTGTTTGAGCCACGCTATTTTGGAACAATATAGTAGATTAATGGAGAATGTTTGGTTGAAAAAGAAGGAAAAGTTATTGATGTGAAAAAATATTATTTTATTGAAAAATGTGTGGTAGAAAAATGATAATAAAAATTTTAATGTGTACCAAACATTGGCTATAATTCATTTTTATTTCTTTTTCTCAATCACATATTTTTTCAATAAAATAATATTACAATAAATTTAAAATTTTTCTTCATTTTTAATTACACATTTTTAAAAAAAAAATATTATTCCTCTCATTATAACGTGAAATAATGAAGGCCAAATGGGGGGCTAAGCTGGCTACTTTTTTTGGAAAATATTATTTTAAATAGCAGTTTTTTGAGAATGTACTATTAAAAAGTGAAAAAAATAGGTTTATGTATAGAATGAGATCCTTTAATTTATTTTTTGTACTTATTTTTAATCACATTCACACAATAAATTACTCAACGCGTAAACACACGACTTTTTCTTACCTTTTGATCACACATTCTCCAAAAATATACTATTCAAAACATTTTTTTTTTAATTAAAGGCCATCAAACATGGGTTTTATTGTGTAAATGTGTGATTGAAAATAGGTATGTAAAAAAAGAATAAGAAACAAACAAGGGCTAAAACAACGTGTGCTCTGGTTCATCCGACCTAGCCGGGTCTATGTAAATATACCAAAATCGAGCAATTTTAAAAAGAACTTATTTTGTTGACGTCAAAAATTGTATGAACGAGATTCAAGCCAACTTAAAATGTAAATAAGACTTTTATTGATAATGATTTGCAAATTATCATTGTAACTACAAGTATTCGCCATTTTTCTCTCAAGGAGATATTTGAAATATAAAGTGTTTTTAACTTGCCCCTTTTCCAATACTCTCATCCTCCCTTTTATAGGGAAGGTAGAGGTGGCAATTGAGCCGAGCGGCTCGTCGGCTCGCCCGCTCGGCTCGTACTGTTCACGCCCACGAGCCGCTCGGGCTCGTAAAAAAACGAGCCCGAGCACGAGCCGAGCTCGTCCAAACGGGAGACGAGCCGAGCAGGCTCGGCTCGTCACTGTTACTTAAAAAAAAAAAAAAAAAAAATTTAAAATTGGACGAGCCACGAGCCGAGTGGCTCGTGGCTCGGCTCGTGGCTCGTCCAATTAACGAGCCACGAGCCGAGCGGCTCGTGGCTCGTCCAAGAAAGAGCAACAAAAAAAAAAAAATTAAAATTAAAAAACGGCCAGCCGAGCGCTCGGCTCGTTTCGCACTCGTTTGGGCGAGCTCGGGCACGAGCCGAGCTCGCCCAAAATCCCACGAGCCGAGCCGAAGCTCGGCTCGTGGGTAACGAGCCACGAGCTCGGCTCGTGCGAGCACGAGCCGAGCTCGTCTGGGCATGGGCCGAGCCGGCTCGGCTCGGCCCATTGCCACCACTAAGGGAAGGACTAACATGCATTCTTCATTTTCTTGTATTATCAGCTACAGTATCGAGTTGAGAAAGTACATCATAGACATGTTTGGATTGATTACTGAGTTCAGCTCTATCGGATCATTATAAGTTAATCTTACATGTGGTCTCCAACAATTAATAAACTAATTAGAGAATGAAGATAAGACATTTGATTGGCGGAATTGGTGGACGCTGATGTAAGACCTTCAAAATGTCACTTGTTGATTGACTATTTGTACACCGTGAAGGAATCTTCAATCATTATGTCATCTCAAACTTCAGCAATAACTAATCCGAGTTGATCTCAAAATATCCGAGCTTAAATTAATATGGACTTAATGCATACAAGAAACTGTACTTAACGACCTCGCAGGTCGGATGTCAACAGGTTCCATTCCAGTTTCTTTTAAGTTTAATCTTCTTGTCCTTCTAGTATTTTATTTTCAGGTTCAAAGTCACAAGTTAGAAGTTTGAACCATATTTTTTTTTCCTTTTCTATTGTTCTTAGTAGCAGAACCAGATGTCAGGTACCAAGTGTTTTTGTCTCTCCATGTAACACGACAAGGCCGTCAACAACTAGATATATGACTTATAATATCAAAAAATGCATTAATACCGTCATCATACACAAGTATTATGCAACATACCCATAAACGTGTATGCATGTCAATTATTTCGAACTTATCAATTTAAGTAAGGGGAGAAGAATCTCAGGGCATAGGACCTTGTGGGCTGCACAGATAGTCCGTGGTATCAGGAGAGTTGCTTTTTCTATTTCTATTTTTTATTTTTGTTGCAAAAAACAGTTATTGACTCCTAAAATAGGCTTCTTAAATGCAAAACTGTAGAGCGACTGAGTGAGTACTTACTATCTTGACAATTGACAATGAATAATTTGCCCATTGGGTGTATTACCACATCTGTACATAACATGTTTGACATGCAATATTAACTTATATAGAATAATAAACAAAATTATAATTTTTTTAATAACTAAGAGGTGGAAATGTAGCCTATTTCAGTTGATTTGACAAACATATATAAAACAAGGTAAAATATGATCACACCCACAAATGAAAATTTGAAATTCACATATTTACACATGGTTCTTGAACATGCTCCCCTTGGCAACAAAATCTCACAATTTGATGGCCTGATCTCGATAATGCAAAGACAGAAGTCAATTAATTGTTGCTGCAAGGAGAAGTCGGATTTTGTTAGGGTAATCTCTAAGAGAGTGTGTTACTTGTGTCTCCGTTGACTTCATCATGATACGGTTATAATACCTGACAATCAGCTACCACGGTCATTTCCAGTTTCGCTTTGAGGCAGCTGTGAATCCATTTGATGCATATGGCCATGATCCAGAGATTGATTAGGCTGAGTGGAATCACGTTGTTGAACTGACCATGCATTCCACCTTCTCCAAAATTTCAGAAACTCGAGAAGAATAGAAGTTCCACACATAGCACATCCAAAACCAGCAAATGTAGCAAGAAGAACTGCTAGAACCGCCTGTACGTGAAGCTATACACCCAATTCATGAAAGAATACCGCGTTAGAAAGAACTTGACTTTATCATCAATCATCAGTTTATTAGTAGCACAAAATAGTTCAAGGTCCAAATATAACTCTTAACAAAATGCCATGATCCCATTTCGAACTCTTAACACTACTAACACTATAAAGTTGTTTGATAGAACTTCACTAAAACTTTAATTTTGACAACTTTTCAACTCGACAAACTTCAATTTTAACCACACATTACATGAAATCCACAACTTTTATCAACTTTCAACCACACGTTTCATCAACTTTTATCAAAAGATTTGTCAATCAAACAACCCCTAAAGAAGAAAAAGAAGCTAACTCTTGGCTAATATATTATTCAGTATTGTATATACCATTCATGCACTAAAGCCTGGAACATCAAACTCGCTACGTTTTCACCTATATAGAATATACAATTACATTCTAGCTTCCATCTTTGCTTAGCTGTCCATGATATTAGTTTTGCTTGAAGGATGTCTTACCAGTGAGTAAAAAACATGAGCGAAGAGAACCACCAATCCAAATTGAATAGTAGCATATATCCAAGCATATCTTCTCCTTACTATAAATTATATAAAAAAGAGTGGAGGAAAGATTAAATCAAAGTGGGCAAATTTGCAATTAAAATGATGAGAAAGTCTGATGTTGTACCCATGGTAGTTGATGTCATGGATGCAAGGAGACCTAATATGCAGGAAAAAGGCAAAGATATGGCAATTGCACTAGATCCCATTTTCTTGACCTGAAACACGAAACAAATCGTGGGATCATGATCTAAATTGAAAAAGATAAGTGTGAAGTTGCTTGTCTTACCAAAAGTTGCTCCAAGAAACAAAAATATGCAAGCATGCTAATAATCACGAGAACAGGAACGTCCTGACAAACCCTGTAAATATTGGCATAGCACTCAATTCAATAATCCTGAGATTTATCATTCAAAACAAGTTTTTGAATGACTAGGCACACAAATTATCAGTTGATTTAAGCTAAACCAGCACCTTACTAAAAAATTATACAGAAAATGAAAAAGGGGAAACTGTTGAACACAATATACATATTATAAGCTGGTCTCCGTACTATTCTAAGAGCTTAAGATTTTAGATGGGTGTTTTAACATGGTACTGGTACACGAAAGCCTGGCTTCAAGTCTTGCCTCCACTTGTTTATGAAAATTGTGCATGCATTGGGCTTTTCATAAAGAAATGAATCTAGTCTCCACGTAAGGGTGCATGTGAAGACAATTTAAATAATCAATTCTGTCCCATCTCCAACAATTTAAGCTTTTTGATGAGATTGTTTGACAGATACTTCTGTATAAGGAAAAAAAAAATTATTACTTGCCTGTATTGAGCTATTGCAGCAGGATGAGTTCCATTTCCTCGAGAATGAATGCTTTGGACTCGTAAAATTGTGACTGGCAAGTTCTGGACCTCTTGCTTGCAGACATCACAAGTTTTACTTCCCTTTATGCTAAACCATTTAATAGCACATTCCTGGTGGGCCAGGGCAAGCTCACCTTTACAGAAGCATTCCATCTTTAGGGTTTCCGAGCCCTCCCCAAGTTCAACCAAACAGATCCTGCATACGGCCTCTTCTTGAGGGATATCTTCACCATAATTATCAGCGTCACCTGAACCAAAAGACTAAAAGATAAGATGTAGGTTCGTACCATAAGCTGACATATGCATTAAAACTTGCAGCCAATAACTTCTAAACATTTTAGAGATAAATAAATTCTGGTCTCCTGACTTGTCAATGAACAAGTTTTTGACCCACATTATTTTGGAAGACAAATTATGTATTCCGGAATAGTAGATTGAGGAAAATGTGTGGTTGAAAAAGAAGGAAGAGTTATTAATGTGATGGAAAATATTATTTGATTGAAGGATGTGTGATTGAAAATGAGTAGAAGAATGAAAATGAAAATTTTAATGTGTACCAAACACGGCTACATAAAAATCCTAACATTGTTTCCCAGGGACATTATACCATTGTAGTTAGCAGACTTGGTCGAGACAAAATTTGAGAATCTTTGAAATTTATAACCAAAGTAAAATTCTCAAACTGTTGAGAAAATACGCTCTTTAGAAGATCCAAGCAATTGGAGGATAAAGCTTAGTAGAAACCTAAAAAATCCTTACCTCTATCAATTGTTGGGCTCGCAACTGATGTTGTGGTGATATGTTCTGCCACTTGTGGAGTAGAAGGAATCACACGAAATACATTGCCTAAATCGTCCATCTGTTTTACGCTTCTATCTTTATTTAATGTGGGGACTGAACGTGAACGGTGTATTGGGAATTGGGTCACTCCTTTCTGCACAATGATGTTTTCTGCATGATCTAGTTAGAGAGGAGAAACTGATTTTGACGAGTGAAGTTACCGGAAAACAGTCAGTAATTTGAGGAACACATCATAGATTAAAACAAAAATCATATGTTTTTACGTGCAATAGACAAAATATGAACTCGACTTTACGCAAGAAACTTTAAAAAATATATATATTTCCAGCAAAGAGTAAAACTTGCACTAACCATAAAATGCAATTGAATTGGACCAGTTACTAATTCAATTTGCCCAATTCAATTTTAATTATAGAAGCTCTTTTCTTTAGCAAATACTCCTCTTAAAATGACAGGAGATGTCACGTGATGGAGACCTTTCTGGAAATTAGACACTAGCAATTCACACAGTACTTGCATGACTAGAGATCACAGACACGAGTTTAACAATGAGTAAACGTCCAAAATCAGATGACTAAAACTGTTCATAAATTAAGCCCCTATTTGGTTTAGTTAAAAATCAGATCTTTAGTATATTTCAATTAAAGTTGATGGATCACAATTCTAAAAATTCCATTTACTATAGAAGTTCCCTGGGAATTCATTAGATGAATGTTTCCAATAAAAATGGTTTGTTCTTGCAAATCCCTACTAAGAGAGAAATGGTACTTACAGCCACATTAACCGCAACGCTTGTATTTCCTCCATGAACAGACTCGGGATTTGAGTGCATAATAGGACTAGCTGGTAAAGACGAAGTTCTCTTCATTTTTGTTGCAAATATCTTTGTAAGAGAGAATGTCCTACGAATTGACATCTTCGCCTCTGTCTGGGGGGAGACTCCCAGTGCTAGCATGGCAGCCTTTTCTATGTCTGAATTTGTATTCCGAAACTTAAAGCTTAGTTTGGGAAGGAGGTATTTCATGGTCAATTTTCCCTTGGACGATGAGAGATCTGGAGATCCGATGACTACAGCATGATTGGGACTAGGTAATGGAGAAAAGTTCACTCTTTTGGGAGTTTGGATTGGTGACGGGGGCATGCTTATTATCACAGAATCTTCTGCTGATCCCTCAATTGCTGCCTCGGGTATCTTTCTGATTAAGCTTTGCCTTCCTGGTTGCGGACTGGTTGAACATTCATCGACTATGCCACTTGATTCTCCAATCTAGATATACATAACGTATTAGATGACTATACTTATTCATTAGCTAAGCATAAAAAAAATCACAACTATATCAAATTCAAAGATAGCCACTAAGATGAACATTGCAATTTCACTTAATACTTATTATTCCCAATAGATTTTTTGCATCCAAAATTAATAATGTAAACAAATATATTCGTGTGCCCATGCTCACTACACACACATACATCTACTTCCGTTTATGCTCTAGAAATGTCAAAAGTAGATATTTAAGAAAAACTTATATTACAAAACAATTTTTCTTTGACGAGTCATAAGATTTTTATCTTTACTTTGTTCCCCTATCATTCGACTGAGGCATTCGTGATGATAAGAGATATAAACTAACCATTCAACTATCTAGGAAAAGAAAGAATCTATATTATTTTTCACAAGTTTATTACTTCCGGTAAATTTTGCTTCAACGAACTAGCTTCAACAATTTTTTTCTAAAGCACAAGCAAGGCTTGAATGCGATTGTAAATAATAGTGTTAACAACTACAAAATCTATACATACTCATGATTGTTTTCACATAGATCATGTAAATAGTTTATCATCAATAGGTAAAACGAAAAGTGAGAGCAAAAGTAAACACACAGAATATCACCTAGTTTATCATATTCAATTTGAAACTAAATTCTTCAATAACAAAAAGGATTTACAGTTCAGAAAGACTAAAGATAGAACCATTACTTTTCCCAGGAGATATAAAAGGATTAGAACAAAGAAACAAAATTCATGTGTGAGAAAAGTAAGTCAAAATCGGAGATATTGGGAGACAACTTTTACCCTTTAGGTATGGGTATTTCATCCTGGATCTTTGGGACGAAACATGAAGTACAAAATACAATTACATGGGATTAGACTACTCCACCGACGGACCCTAAATTCAACGACAACCCACTAAATTTCAGAGCTAATCCATACTTATACACAGAAATGATAATAGAACAGAGAGATGTAGCCTGTAAGAAAGAAAAAATAAATAAACAAAGATATCAATACCCTGGGCACTGGATAATTTGGTAGCTTAACAGCGCTGTTGCTTAAGGATTTCTCTTCAGCAATTTCCATACTTGTACCCCGAATACTCCTACAATATACCAGATATAGATTTGCGAGAAAGCTTCAAATAAAACCCGTGGAAACCTCGGAATTCAGTTGGATTTATGAAAGCAAAAGTATCCTGAGAGAGAGAGAGAGCTGTTTTGGGTAAAAGCTAGAGGCCAACTACAAACAGTATAATGATGATAGGTACAGAGACTAATAGAAATCCAGTCTGAAAAGTGACAGTTTGTACTACAAACAGTAATCTACTTGAAGGATTTAGAAAGAATAAAAATCTGCAGTATATGAAATATGTACAGAATTTGCTGTTGCCATTTACATGAAATTTGTACAGGCAGAAGACATTGCAAAATCTTGCAAGGACTTTGTTTAACGTACCTAATGAATCCACTATTATGTACATATATATTATGTACATTTAACATTTTTCTCGTGCAAAATTGTATAGCATTTCTCATTTAATAAAAAATGAAACAAGAGCTGAAATTTGTTTCTGGATTTTGTGCCACCAGAAAACATCTTTTCTAGGGTGTTAAAAAGTTTAACAGTTTAGTAAAAATACATAATCAAGAATTACCTGAAAATGATAATTCAGGATTTTAAGAGTTGTGTTCTTTGAAGATGAACATATACCAAGTTGGAACTTTTTGGCCATGTTTCATGGTCATTATTTGGTCAAAATAATATTTTGAATAGTGATATTTAGAAGAATATGTTGTTAAAAATAAGAATTTTTTTTTATATTTACGCGCAAAATATTTTATTGTATGAATGTATAATTGAAAATAATTATGTTATAAAAAAAGAGTTTTCAAATAATAATTGTCAAAGACTTATGGGTCACTAATACTTCAGAAAAAAGTGGGCCCCCACTATTGTGAGGAGCCGATAGGGGGTTGTCTCTTTACTTAAAAGCTTGTGATTCATTACTATTTTCTTGAATAGTAAGAACAAAATTTAATATTTTTATATATCTATTTCACAGCACCCAAAATATAAAATGAAAATAATTTATTGTGATTATTTGGTTACAGAAGAGAAAAAGAATTAGAAACAAGTTCACAGAAAAAACACTAAAATAAAAGAAAAGCAAAACCTTTATGCGGTCTTTTGGGAGTGCAAAGGCCAACAATTTAATTAATTAAAATAATTAAAGAAAAACCATCATAATTATATGAGAAGTGCTACTGGTATCCATAATGCCCACGTGGCGACCCCCCAATAGAATTTTCCTAATTATATAATCAAAGTCAACTTCGCTATAACTTTTATTTATCACTTTAATATGGCATATCTTCTCCACTTGAAAATAAAATTGTCTTATTTTTTATATGAAAAAACAATTCTTCGTGAAATTAAACTTAACTTCTTATCGAATTAATCTCTTGACTAAAAATTTAAAGTAATGTACATTCTCATGAAGAATTATAGAAATCGGTCAATCAAGCACAAGGAAAGAGAGAAAGAGGGATGATGCTTGGAGGGCTTATGTGGCGGTCGTGCGGGGTTTGGTTTGCACCACACATTTTGTTTGAAAATATTAAGCCCTTCACATTATTCCTCGTTAAATTATAATTCTTTTTTTTCCCTTCTTTTCAATCACATATTTTTTAATAAAATAATATTATACGTAAATTCGAAATTTTTTCCTTCTTTTCTAACAATACATTTTTCAAAAAAAAATATTATTCCTCTCGTTATAATGTGGAATAATGTGGGCCAAACAAAGGCTAAGTTGGCCATTTTTAAAAAAATATATATTATTTTAAATAGCGATTTTTTGAAATATATGAATAAAAAGTGAAAAAAAAAAAAGGTTTATGTGTAGAATGGCATTTTTTAATTTACTTTAATTGATTTATCATACTCATTTTTAATTACATTCACACAATAAAATATTCAACACGTAATCCCAAAATTTTTCCTTACTTTTAATCGCACGTTCTCCAAAAAAAAAGTATTCAAAACATATTTTTTTATATAATTATAGGCCATCAAACACGGGGTTTTATTGTGTGGATGGGTGGTTGAAAATGTGTATATAGAAAAAAGAATGAGAAACAAACAAGGACTAAAACAATACGTGCTCTGGTTCATCCGACTTGACCGGGTCTATCTAAATATACCAAAATCGAGCAATTTAAAAAAGAACCGGTTCCGTTCCAATTTCTTTGAAGTTTAATCTTCTTGTCTTTCTAGTGTTTTTTTTTTCCAGGTTTGGAGTCACAAGTTAGAAGTTTGAACCATTTTTTTTTTCCTTCTCTAATGATCTTGGTAGCAGAACTAGATCTCGGTACCAAGTGTTTTTGCCTCTCCATGTAACATGACAAGGTCGTCAACAATTAGATATATGACGTATAATATCAAAAAAATGCATTAATATTGTCATCATACATAAGTATTATGTAACATGCTACACATAGACATGTGTGTCAATTCTTTCGAACTTGTCAATTTAAGTAAGGGAGAGATGACTCTCAGGGCACATGACCTTGTGGGTTGCGCGGATGGTCCGTGGTATCAGGAGAGTACTTACTAGCTTCACAATCAACAATGAATAATTTGCCCATTGCCACATCTGTACATAACATGTTTGACATGTAATATTAATTTATATAGAATAATAAACAAAATTATAATTTTGTTTTTTATATTATAATAATGACACATCAAAAAGAAAAAACAAAACAAAACAAAACCTAGTACGCTATCGGAAGCCCAAGAGGATGAATTTAAGACGAAGCACATGAGCTAATCATATACATTAATTTACTAATCGGACGGTGGAAATGTAGCCCATTTCAGTTGATTTGACAAACATATATAAAACAAGGTAAAAATTTATTACACCCACAAATGAAATTTTGAAATTCACATATTAACTCATGGTTCTTGAACATGCTTCCCTTGGCAACAAAATCTCTCACAATTTGATGGCCTGATCTCGATAATGCAAAGACGGGAGTCAATTAAAGAAGCTAACTCATAGCGAACATTTATCTAATGGCTTCGGGCCAACGCCCCCAATACTATATCAATTCACAATACTAAATTTGTAAATCACAAATCAATCACGGATATCATCTCAGTTTCTGATGTCTTATTCTTTACTTCTGACGTCTCCATTGCTACTCTATATATATATATATATAGCTAAGTATACACATTCATCATCATCGTTGTCGTCCATTTCAAGAAAGTTGTGAAATTTCTGGTTTTGAATTTTATGTTGAGTGATTTTTGTTTTACGTGTGTAATGTATAAGAAAGAATATGAAGTGCAAATTGGATAGAAAGCAATGGCATCTCTTTTGATTTCAACCTCACCCCACCTTCTCTTACTCAAAAGCAACATTCTCTTTCCTAGAATTTCCGGCCACCTATCCACCACAAGTCACCGTCAAAGAATAGAGCATCTACGATCATCGTCCATTTCAAGAAAGTTGTGAAATTTCTGGTTTTGAATTTGATGTTGAGCGATTTTTGGTTTTACGTATATAATGCATCAGAAAAAATCTAAAGTGCAATTCGGAACAGAAAGCAGTGGCATCTCTTCCGATTTCAATATCACCCCACCTTCTCTTACTCAAAAACACCCTTCTCTTTTTCAGAATTTCCGACCAACTCTCCACCACGAGTCGCTTCGAAGAATAGCGCCTCCACGATCTTCCTAAGAATGAAACAAATCTAGGGAATATGGATGAAAACAAATGGGGAAATGTTAAACGACGTCGTTTTGATTGACGACAGGAGAATTCGACACATGTAAAAAAAAAAAAAGGACTCACTCTTTTATATTGTTAGGATTAGGATGTAGTATTTTCATCCCATTTTTTTTCTTTTGCTTGTTTTATTTTATAATTTAATATTTTTATACATCTATTTCATAGAACCCAAAATATAAAATGAAAATGATTTATTGTGATTATTTTGGTTACAGAAGAGAAAACGAATTAGAAACAAGTTCACAGAAAAAAATATATACTAAAATCAAATGGGGCAAAAGAAAAGCAAAACCTTTTGAACACTACTTTATGCTGTCTCTTGGGAGTGCAAAGGCCAACAATTTAATTAATTAAAATAATTAAATAAATACCATCATAATTATATAATCAAAGTCAACTTCGCTATGACTTTTATTTATGATCACTTTAATATGGCATGCCTTCTCCACTTGACAATGAAATTGTCTTACTTTTTACAATTCTTCGTGAAATTAAACTTTATATCGAATTAGTCTCTTGGCTAAAAATTTAAAGTAATGTACATTCTCATGAAAAATTTAGACAGTCGTGTCTTTCACAGTAAAGCATGACGATCGACGATGATAGTTTCCTATAACGAAGATGTTATAAATGAGTTTAAAATAATTATTGTTATTTTCAATATATTCTATACAGAAAATAAATAGCTCCAAACAGACACATATTAATTAGTTTTAATGGGTCTATCAGTTGACATTGTGAAAACGAGGAGCATTATGCCGTGGATAATGTAATGCTTTATAAATTATATCATTAATGTTTATCCCTCGGGCACGCAATAGTTTTTCAAGATTTTTGATATACCAATGCAGGCTCTAATGTTAATTAAAGTAAATAGGAAATAACTGAAAAATGGGATGTCCAACTCCTTTTTATTCATTTTTGTTAGTTTGGTAATTGATTTAAATTGTAGATAGAGAAAATCATAGAAAATTATATCTTTAAATTTAATTTTATTAATCATGTAGTAAGTTTTTTTTTTTTTTTTTTTTTTTAAACTATGATGATCACAAACTAACAAGTCACATACTGAAAAATGCTTAGGTCATATATCGAGTCAAAAATCACAAGAATTTATAGGTCACGTGAATGTATATGCTTAGGTCACAATTAGGAGCCTGTTTGAGAGCAATACTTTTTTCATTTTTAGCAAAATTCTATCCGTTGAGCCGTCATTTTTTACTTCAATTTCAAAATTTTCCTTGGCTTTGTCAACATTTGTGGCTGATTTTAAATGGTAATGGTAACAATTTTGATTAAATTTTTTGAAGAATTGCTCTCAATCCGGCCTTAGATAACATTAATAATCACAATCACACGAGCTCATGGGTCAAATTTGTTTCAAGTCATGATCATACAATTTATAGGTAACAGTGTTTTATCAAATCTAATCACATACCACTTGAATTTTGAATCTTTTTACAAATTTGCCAATTTTGAAATTATATTCTTAAAACTATTGTAGTCTTGAGAATTTTACTTATAAATAAATAGAAATGAATTTAGTGTCTTATGGTGTGTTTGAGTCATATTATTTTGGAATAATGTATTTTGGAATAGTAGATTGATAGAAAATTTGTGGTTAAAAAAGAAGGAAAAAGTTATTGATGTGATGGAAAATATTATTTTATTGAAAAATGTGTGATTGAAAATAAGTATAAGAATAAAAATGAAAATTTTAATTTAGTTCAAATAGGGGCTTAATAGTAAATAAATGAGTAATATTTGTATGTTCCATGAAATATGTAAATAAGAAGTAAACTCGTCCAAAAGTAATTAAAAAGACACCTTTGAATCCTCGAGGACTACAAGAAGGTAAAAATTCACCGATAAATTAGTCAATAATCTAGAAAAAAAATGGTCGATAACTATGTTTATCTATATATAGGTTTTGAGTCATGAAAAAAAAAACATTTGTACTCCATCTTGCAAAAAATGTTGAAATGGCCAAGAAAAAACAAAATACCTGCCCGAGAAGATGACAATGGTGGCTGTCCCTTGTATGTGCATGATGAAAACTACAACTTACCTTACTCGGTGGGTAATGAGTCAAAAGATAATACAAGTAGCAAAAACACCGTGCTTAATAAGTAGTTGAACAATAAACTAAACAGAAAATAAGATAAGTGAAAGCGAGAGAAATATTCTATGTAATCTTGTTTAATCGGCAGTTGAACAATAAACTCAACGACCAATAAAGAAATTAAAGTTTACATAATGTTGTGTTGAAAAATAAGAACAAGCCATAAAGCACTTTGCAATATTATTTCTGGACGAAATGACAAGCATCATGTTGTGTTGAATAAATCAACTGAGTATACCTCAGGTTTCCATTCTGATTGTTGAAGTCATGGCTGTCGTCAACTCGTCTGGTGAGATGTTTGGTCAAGTCCTATAACGAGCGAAACCCTCGTTTTTGGTCCCATATGCGATGACAATGAAATATGATATAATTACGTGATCGTGGTAAATGAAGAAAGATCGGAAAAAATGGGCTAGAAGATGGTCTCTGCGATGATATTCGATTTAGATTTTGATATCTGAAAAAGAATTGTTTAAATAATTGTCATCTAGAAAGCGGAACCCCTGAAGGTGGGGAGGGGGATAATAGCACTGCTCTTTCCCCTCTAGTGTGTGCTTGTCTTTATCGCTATTAACAATTCTGCTTCCTCAAGCATTGAAATGTCTATACCAGTTCCCGAGGGTTGCTCAAACTTTTGGACTAAGCCTGGTTGAAAATGCACTGTAACGGGAGTAAGTAAGCTTTCCCATTAGCACCACTCATCTCAGCAATAAGGAAATCCATTCAACTAGTAAGGAAAGTCCAGCAATGTCCACTCATCTCAGTAATAGGGAAATCCATTCACCTAGCAAGGAAAATCCAACAATGTCCACTCATCTCAACAGTTAAAAATCCAGCAATGGAAACCGATTATATGGTATCCAGACTCTTCTACAAACCTCCAAGAAAATGTACAGAAGCAGAATTAAGTCTAGGTGCATTAAACTAAAATAAACAGGGGCTTATTCTATCCAGTCGAGTGCTCAAAGTTTTCGACCATAGTACACGATGAGTGGAAGAAAGCAAAACATGAGCATGACCGCAAATAGTCGAGTACTGAGGTTCTAAGTCTTCTCCATTAGAAGATACCATGTTTACGAATACCTTTCAAATTTCGTGGTTTTGAAAATTAACACTATTAAAAGACAAATATTTAGACTAGACATGTAAAGTAGTTGTGTGTGGAATTTTGGCATTTTTCTAGTGTTCCAAACTAAATAAAAATTTCTTTCCAGACAAAAGTCTAGAGAATCACAAATTGTTTATTTCTGTCCAATTCTACCTCCAATTCAACATAGTAAAAATTAAGCACACTCAAAACAATGTTGTCTTCTTTAGGCAAATAAAATAATTTAAGAGTCTAAACTTTGTTAATTAGATGGTGTGGATCCCATATACTTTTTCTTTTATGTAGTTTCAATTTATTTTTATTATTTATGCTGCCCAAAAAATTTAGATTTGTGGTTATGCAATGAAATCTTGAAAAAGAGATGAAACTTTTCCCAATGAAGCATTGAAATGTGGGGAGTATAATTTTTTTAAAAGTAGATTTGACTTGGGCAATGAATCAATGCAGGATGTGAAACTGTTAAATCTCCCAAATCAGCTAAGGCCACATCCGAATGATCCTCGACCTTGATCGGGCACAAAAACGACTGCTAGCTTCCCATTCCGTCTCCCTTAACCTCCCCGAGAAAGGATAATATGGCACTAATACGCTCCTTGGGGCGTCTTTAAGTACTTTCATGATCAGTTTGTGATGGAAATGCGACATATTCCATCTGTAAAAGTACACCGTTGGAGTGAAAACACGAGCCCCTGTCATGTCATCAGTAAAGGCTCTCGTGGCTGGATAAAGGGGTCGGGATTGGAGAAATATTTTCTATGGTTATTGCAAAATATATAAATGAGGAAACTGAAGTTCTTGAATCCAGGGAGCCACCGGTGTACTACACCTATACGTATTTTTTTAATGCATGTTTGGTAAGCAGGATTATACAGAAATTTTAGCTTCTCCGTCTAGTGCTATATAATCATTCTACCAAGCACACCATTGGTGTCTGTGCAAAACGAAAGACATTATAGTGCAGTAAGGCAATTAAGTCTAAGATTATTGGCACTTCTTTTCTTGTTATTCATATTTCTATTTATATAATACTCTAAGGCCATTAAGTCTAAGATTAACACCGTGTTTGCAACAAAACCTCTAGCGTATAATTCTTAAAAGAGTAAAAGATAGTTTAACAAAAATGAAGATTAATTACAGTAAAGGAACCTTTATGCCAAATAACCATTAAAACGTAGGTCCCTGCACCCAAACAAGAACGAAAAGGAGTACTTCTAAAGGTTACTGCTCTTCGGTGGGAAAACAAAGGGATGAATAATCATACCATCACCTTCTAGATAAAAGTAAGATTTTGAGTTTTTCAAAACAATCATGTTATAAGTACATGAAATTTTGATGGACAACATATGACATAGAATCATTGAAAGATGGAGAGAGAGAGGAAAAAAAAAAGGTCAATCATGTGCTGTCATGACGGTGTCAATATGAATTATGTCAACATTTTTCTGTACTCATGACTTTTTCCTTTTCAAAAAGTACTTTCGAAACTTTTGTATAAAGATCAGAGACGCAATGGATAATTACTTTAAAAATACACAACGTCATCCAAATTTATGCTTATGGCATCTCAGTACAGTATATATAGTGGACCTGATGATCCTGTGACATGTAGATTTTGCAATCAAATATATATGCTCGCAGTTCATTGTCTGTTGGAAATTGTAGAACCACAAGGAGCAGAAACGAACAGAGTGCTTATGAACATTTTCCATTCAATCCAATACAGCAGATATAAATTTTTAGTACTCATTTGGCCAGGATGGCTAATTTTATGTCGTTATACTAGGACTATACTTATGGCAACCAAAATTTTCCAAATTCCAAGCAGCAGGAGATAAAACTTTCTTCCACCTTTTCCAAACAGAGAACGAACAGTACTTTTAGACTTTTAAGCTGTGTTTTTAATCTACGCTGGAAAATTAACAAGTGTTTTCGAAAATTATGCTGTTTTTCTTTATGTTTGGCTCTGTTATGGAAAACACGATGTGTTTTGGTAACAATGCTACTGATTTCAAAGAGACACTATATGATATCTTATTTCACTTCTTTTGGTAAATATCAAACTGTACTTTTCTAAACGAAATTTTGAAATCTTCCTTAAATGTCTTTGTGAAGATGGGTTGCTACATTTTGAGGGTCCAATTGCTTCTGGTCCAGTTAGATGTCTTGAGCTCAATTTTCCGAACAATTAGATAATTCTGGATTTAAGATGAAAGAGTGTTTTTGCTTGATATATACACGTCTTCACCGGATGCTTGGCACTTGGAATTTTACGCATTGTTGGATGCAGGGACGTAGTCAGATTCTTAATCTTGGGGGGGCGAAAATACGGGGGGTGGGCCCCCCTTCCAGGGTCCGCCCCCGGAATTTTTTTTTTTAACTAAGAGAATTGAAAATGACGATTTTGAGTATCAAAATAATACTGAAATTCAATGTTCGATTCAATCACTACTGACTATTCTACTACTTAATTCTTAAATTCAAATATTCAATAACTAACACAATTACACGAACTAGCAGCAACTACTCTACTTAATTCTTAAATTCAAATATTCAAGAACAAGTAAACATGCATTATGCATAAACTAGGTTGAGAATTGAGTTTTAATTAGTTGAGTTTGGGAATTGGGAACTTAGGTTTTGGATTGGATTTGGGCTATTGATTTATTTAAATAACAATTGGATCTTTTGTTTAGATCTAAGATTTTTGTATGGTTGAATTTTAAAATGTAAAATCATACTAAACACGTTCGATTTTTTCCATTTGATTCCACAAAATTTGTGATCTATTATAAAGAATTCATTTTCAATCACATATTTTTCAATAAAATAATATTACACGTAAATCTAAAAAAATTCTTATTTTTTAATTACATATTTTTCATTACATCACATCATAAAATACGTTATTTTCTTAAAAAAATATACATCAAACACTCTCTGATTCCACAAAACTTGTGATCCATCATAAAGAATTGTCCTTTTGAACTAATTTTTTAGGATGAAAATTGACACTCCCCACCTTCTTGTCCTAATGTTCGATGTAATGAAATTATTTTTGTGGACCCCACATGAATTAAATATTATTTAAAAAAGTGGACCCACATGTTTGTGTCTTGCATGGAAAAATTCTGTGAAGTTTTTGCCCTGTAATTATAGCATGGTTCTATTTTGTTTTGCCACATAAATAATTATAACCCAAAGCATTTTCATTCTTTTTTTTTGGTTTTAAACAGTTTATGTACAAATAGCTTAATTGTTAAAACAAAGAGTATGAGAGAAATAAATAAAATAGAGATACAACACATGTTATAATCTCAAATTCATATAAAGTAGACATATATGTCCACTAAATGTTGTGTAGTACTAGTATTGCTAGAACACTAGTTTGACCACACTTGATAAGTGCAGTTAAATTAATGTTTTGACATTATATTTAGGGTGTGTTTGAGTCACATTATTTTGAAAGAATATATTCTGGAATAGTAAATTGATGAAGAATGCGTTGTTGAAAAAAAAAAGCAAAAAAATTATTGATGTGATGGAAAATATTATTTTATTGAAAATTATATGGCTGAAAATGAGCAGAAGAATGAAAATAAAAATTTAGATTTAAATGTAGTTCAAACAGGGGCTTCAATGAACATATTCTTTAATGACATCTAATTGTCCCTAGACTTGTGTTAAGCACCAGTTGTGTGTAAATAGTATTACTGATAAAATACTAATAACATTAATTCCAAAAGACTAAAAATACGTTCAGTAGGATGAAATTGTATTTGACATTTTTAAAGATTTCTACATATTAAATACTCCATTTATTTATACCGGTGGGCCGGCGGCTGCTTTCCAATGTTGAAATTCTCCTCAAATGAACTATTCAAATAAAGAAAATGTCCGTCGTACTTTCGTAAATTACAGTTAGAGCTAGAATTTAAAATAATAATAAAGTCAGAGCTAGAATTTAAAATAATAATAATAATAATAATAATAATAGAAAAACAGGGCAAAGGACTGTATAGAAATTGGAATACTAAGAAAAGTAATTTTAATTTTTCTTTTGAAACATTTTCTTTAAAAAAAAAATGTGATAATGACCTATCAAGATTCCAAAGCAGACGTAACTTTCTTCATTTGAGGAAAAACATATTCATCAAAATTACATAATTTATTTAAGGGATAATTGCAGCTAAGGCCCCAAATCTTTCAAATAATGATAGACTTTCCCACAATCTTTCGATCGTTGCAGCCGTCACCCCGAACATTTCAAATTGTAACAGCTGAGTCCCCCAATGGACTGTTTACATCCAATTTGTCGTTAGTTGATCTAAAAAATTAATTTTAGCTACATTTTAATCAATTTTAAAAAAGCGAAATAGTAATTTAATATTTTTCTCATAAAAACTTAAATCAAAAGCCAAAAGAAAAAAAATTTAAATGGAAAAACTATCTTCTTCATCAACCCCCATCCCCCTCAACCCAAATCGCCTTTGTCGCACAAAACCAGATCAGTAAACGGCGGCCTTCCCAACGAAACTCGGTCGTACAAATCGCATTTGTCGCACAAATCCGTCGCCATATGTAGATGATCATCATCTTCATAGATCTTGTACAGTTGAAGGATGTTGGGATGCCAGAAAAGAGCTAAAGAATCTTAGGCTGCTTGTCTAGGCACTGGAAGAATCCAAATCTAGACTCTTCTTTTTTCAAGAGCATCGTTTTGATTTATTGTTTTTCTATTAACAGGAAATTGAACTATTCTGAATCAAATAAAAAAAATATGAAAACAATTTGCAACTTTATCTTTCTTCTCTTTCGATTTAGGAATGACAACGGGCGGGTATGAGACGGGTTACCCATTCTCGTCCATGTCCTGTCGGGTATTTTTTTTACCTTATCCCATCCTAGTGATGGCAATGGCTCGGCCCTTAAACCCACAAGCTCGACTCGAGCTCGTAGGCTCGTGAGAAACGAGCCACGAGCTCACGAGCCAAGCAAGCTCGTGGCTCATTTGCTCGTGGGTGAGCTCGGCCCACGAGCTCACGAGTCTAGCCACGAGCTTTTTAAATTTCTTTTTTTTTACCTTTTCACATTTTCTTTAATTTTTCCCAAGGCCCATGAGCCACTCGCGAGGGGCTCGGGCTCGTTATTTGACGAGCCCGAGCGGCTTGTTGCTCGTGTTTTCACTAGCCGCTCGGTCCGTTTGCCATCTCTACCTCATCTCCATACTCGGTTAAAGCGGGATGGGGCAAGTCCACTGCCCCATTTATTTTTTGTTTTTATTTTTTTATGTTTTTAGTTAGTAAATATTATTACTTTTTTACTAATTTATTAAAAATAACTTATATTCTCTTTAAAAATGATGATAAATTTATTATTTTTGTTCGATAAAAAACTTAAATTTGAATTTAACTTTAAATGGGGCGGGTAGCGGGGCGGGGACTGTATTTCACGTACCCGCCTTGTACCCACTTCGAGTTAATGATCATCACTCCGTCCCTGCCCCGTTTACTCGGTTAGGCGTGTAATCCCCGCCTCAATCCGTGACGTTGCCATACGAGTATCAGGTTGAACGAGTTTTTTGTCATCCATATTTCAATTTGTAGCTCAAAGCTCTCTTCAACGCACAAAACCAACTCCCCTTTTTCCCCATTTCTCAATATTCAACCTTGAAAACATAGAGCAATTCAAAGTTTCTGAAAATTAACTCGGGACAAAAATAAAGAAGTTCGAAAAAATGAGGAAAAATAACAGTTTAAAAAATTTTGCATACCATTTACAGCACTGAACTAGATTTACCGATGAAATTTCTTTGTTACCAAAAATCAAACTTGAGTCGTCGGAAAGGGAATTCTTGAGTATGGATTTGCAGGGAAAAGATTCGCAAGAAAATGGAGAGAAGCAGAGGTAGACGATGTCGAATCTACCACGGCCAAGCTCTTCGCACCGTTAGCAGTCACTCTTGAGGCCATCGCACATTATACGATATGTTAATTTAAGAAGTCCATAATTATTTTTTTTTTCATATTGTCTTTTAAAGAAGCGATGTTTCTTTATTAATTTTTAGGATTTAGAGGTTAGGGTTTTTGAACCTAAATGGTGAATAGATTTGTACAAAGTGTTGTACACATTTAGGTTTGTTTTAAGCTAGGGTGTCTTCTGATCGATGAGGACAAACAGTCAAATAATCGATGAGTGTAATGCTACATAACATCATGCATGCTAAAATATCAATCTACATGGCATGTAAGTGATAAGTCCAATTAAATGTAGTATTATTGGACTTCTTGAATTGGATATATCGTGTTCTGTCATATAGGATAGTGCATCAATTGTGCTATATAGCATTGATCGGTTAACATAGTGTATGCTAAATTCCTAATGGCTTGTACAACTTTGTTAGCGGGGAAAAATTAGACAAGGTTCAATTCATTAATGTAGAAGCTTGGTACTCAATTTGCCATTGGTATTGTCATTATATTTTGGGAGACAGATGCTCAACAAACTTCATGTACTTATGGTTAGAATCAGAATATATTACTCCTTTGATATCCTTGTGGGACATCCGATATAATTGAAACAATATAAAGAAAATTAACATGGCCCCGAGCAAGGATGACACGCGCGCAAAAAAAAAAAAAAAAAAAAAAAAAGAAGAAGAAGAAGAAGAAAAAGAGAGCACGGATCTTGAACTAAATAATTTAGTGCATCTCCAACAATGTTTTTCACCGTAAAGAGCATATTTTTAAATATAAAGAGCAGAAATTTCAAAATTAAAGAGTACGAATCTTTAAACAAATTCAACAACACTATCTATATATCTTTATTTTGTTGAATTATCCTCCATGTACAGAACTATTCACTATCAGAATCCTTACAAATACTCACATGGTGTGTGGACCCCACATGAATTAAATATTATTTAAAAAAGTGGACCCACATGTTTGTGTCTTGCATGGAAAAATTCTGTGAAGTTTTTGCCCTGTAATTATAGCATGGTTCTATTTTGTTTTGCCACATAAATAATTACTAGGTTTAAGCAACGTGCAATGCACGTTTGCTTAGTTATATATAATTTTTTGGGTTCATTAAATAATTAATGATATAATGTTTATGTAATTAATAAATAATTACACATTGTGATATATTAATTTGAATTTGAATAGTGTTAAATTCTAAATTAAAATGTATAAGTTTGTGTTTCGTATTATTATATTATATTAAATTTTGTATTTAATCATGAACTTTTTATACATAATAAAATAATAGATAACATTATAATACAAAACTAAATAAATAAATATTTTTTCTTCATTCAGTTCAATGTACCTTACCAAATAAACTATTAGCATTTTTAAATTAATAATATTCACATCCATTTTGTTTTTTTAGTTTCATTTTTTCTTAGTGACTAAAATGTAGTAGTATAAAGTTTTTTGCATTTTCCATTCATTTATTAATAATGTTCTAAAAGGCGTAATGCATTGCGAGACGTCGATATTGAGAATCAAGAATCACAAGTTTAGGCATGTCAATAGGAAGAATAAGCGTCATAATACGTTTCGTATTTTTAATATTATTTTAATTATTTTTAAGACATTAAATATATTTTTATTTTAAAAAATAGTTTTTTTCTATATTATAAAAAAAATAGATGTTTTACTATATCATAAAATCATCTAATATTTAAAAATAATACTTACTAAATATTTAATATAATAATATAATATTGCTAAATAGTGTTAGGAGAATTTTAATTTTTTTTATTAATTAAGGAACTAAACGTGAGTATTAATCATAGGATTTATACGAAAAGTTTGCGGATTTGATAATTTTGATATCTGAAAATGGAGATGAAGGATTTTGATTCACAATCGAGAATGATTTCGATGTGAAGTTTGTGGGAATTCAACTGGGGTCGAGTTGAACCGAATGCAATAAATACATAAAAATAATTTAAAGTAAATCTATATTTACTAATTATATTCATTATATATCCTACAATTAGTCCCAACACTAAAAATTAAAAATAAATATGTTAAAATAGTTTACTTTGTTAAATTAAAATATTTTAAACTTATAGAAAATAATATCTAACATTAATATATTAATAATCAAGTGCAATTTAAATTAAATTTGAAAATTAAATAAATGAAAGTAAATATTACAATTTAGTTAGTTGTAATTCGAAATCAAATTTGTCAATTAGACATACATTTTAAAATGATTTTGATGAGCATTTTAACATTATTTTTTTGTCACTATCCCACATTGGAAATTTATAAAACTATTGGAGATAAGAGCATATATAAAATGCACAATCCCACATTGGAAGTTTATGAAACCTTTGGAGAAAAGTGTATCTATAAAATGAGCATGACATCCAATACTTCTACATGGGCTTTAGAATTGTAAATTTTGAAGCCCAATTATGGAGTTAAAAGATTTTTAAATTAAAAAAATTCTGTTAGTTTTTTCGTTAAATCAAGAAATTCCGTTAGTCTTTCCGTTAAACCAACAAATTCTGTTAAATAGACATTTTTTATATATAGAAAGATAACCCAAAGCATTTTCATTCTTTTTTTTTTTTTTTTAAACAGTTTATGTACAAATAGCTTAATTGTTAAAACAAAGAGTATGAGAGAAATAAATAGAATAGAGATACAACACATGTTATAATCCCAAATTCATATAAAGTAGACATATACGACCACTAAATGTTATGTAGTACTAGTATTGCTAGAACACTAGTTTGACCACACTTGATAAGTGCAATTAAATTAATGTTTTGACATTACATTTAATGTGTGTTTGAGTCACATTATTTTGAAAGAATATATTCTGGAATAGTAGATTGATGAAAAATGTGTTGTTGAAAAAAAAGAAAAAGTTATTGATGTGATGAAAAATATTATTTTATTAAAAAATATATGACTGAAAATGAGCAGAAGAATGAAAATAAAAATTTAAATTTAAAGGTAGTTCAAACGGGGGGTTCAATGAACATATTCTTTAATGACAACTAATTGTCCTTAGACTTGTGTTAAGCACTTAAATAGTATTACTGATAAAATACTAATAACATTAATTCCAAAAGACTAAAAATACGTTCCGTAGGATGAAATTGTATTTGACATTTTTAAAGATTTCTACATATTAAATACTCCATTTATTTATACCGGTGGGCCGGCGGCTGCTTTCCAATGTTGAAATTCTCCTCAAATGAACTATTCAAATAAAGAAAATGTCCGTCGTACTTTCGTAAATTACAGTTAGAGCTAGAATTTAAAATAATAATAAAGTCAGAGCTAGAATTTAAAATAATAATAATAATAATAATAATAATAGAAAAACAGGGCAAAGGACTGTATAGAAATTGGAATACTAAGAAAAGTAATTTTAATTTTTCTTTTGAAACATTTTCTTTAAAAAAAAAATGTGATAATGACCTATCAAGATTCCAAAGCAGACGTAACTTTCTTCATTTGAGGAAAAACATATTCATCAAAATTACATAATTTATTTAAGGGATAATTGCATCTAAGGCCCCAAATCTTTCAAATAATGATAGACTTTCCCACAATCTTTCGATCGTTGCAGCCGTCACCCCGAACATTTCAAATTGTAACAGCTGAGTCCCCCAATGGACTGTTTACATCCAATTTGTCGTTAGTTGATCTAAAAAATTAATTTTAGCTACATTTTAATCAATTTTAAAAAAGCGAAATAGTAATTTAATATTTTTCTCATAAAAACTTAAATCAAAAGCCAAAAAAAAAAAATTTAAAATGGAAAAACTATCTTCTTCATCAACCCCCATCCCCCTCAACCCAAATCGCCTTTGTCGCACAAAACCAGATCAGTAAACGGCGGCCTTCCCAACGAAACTCGGTCGTACAAATCGCATTTGTCGCACAAATCCGTCGCCATATGTAGATGATCATCATCTTCATAGATCTTGTACAGTTGAAGGATGTTGGGATGCCAGAAAAGAGCTAAAGAATCTTAGGCTGCTTGTCTATGCACTGGAAGAATCCAAATCTAGACTCTTCTTTTTTCCAGAGCATCGTTTTGATTTATTGTTTTTCTATTAACATGAAATTGAACTATTCTGAATCAAATAAAAAAAATATGAAAACAATTTGCAACTTTATCTTTCTTCTCTTTCGATTTAGGAATGACAACGGGGGAGTATGAGACGGGTTACCCATTCTCATCCATGTCCTGTCGGGTATTTTTTTTACCTTATCCCATCCTAGTGATGGCAATGGCTCGGCCCTTAAACCCACAAGCTCGACTCGAGCTCGTAGGCTCGTGAGAAACGAGCCACGAGCTCACGAGCCAAGCAAGCTCGTGGCTCATTTGCTCGTGGGCGAGCTCGGCCCACGAGCTCACGAGTCTAGCCACGAGCTTTTTAAATTTCTTTTTTTTTTACCTTTTCACATTTTCTTTAATTTTTCCCAAGGCCCATGAGCCGCTCGCGAGGGGCTCGGGCTCGTCATTTGACGAGCCCGAGCGGCTTGTTGCTCGTGTTTTCACTAGCCGCTCGGCCCGTTTGCCATCTCTACCTCATCTCCATACTCGGTTAAAGCGGGATGGGGCAAGTCCACTGCCCCATTTATTTTTTGTTTTTATTTTTTTATGTTTTTAGTTAGTAAATATTATTACTTTTTTACTAATTTATTAAAAATAACTTATATTCTCTTTAAAAATGATGATAAATTTATTATTTTTGTTCGATAAAAAACTTAAATTTGAATTTAACTTTAAATGGGGCGGGGACTGTATTTCACGTACCCGCCCTGTACCCACTTCGAGCGCTCCGTCCCTGCCCCGTTTACTCGGTTAGGCAGGTAATCCCCGCCTCAATCCGTGACGTTGCCATACGAGTATCAGGTTGAACGAGTTTTTTGTCATCCATATTTCAATTTGTAGCTCAAAGCTCTCTTCAACGCACAAAACCAACTCCCCTTTTTCCCCATTTCTCAATATTCAACCTTGAAAACATAGAGCAATTCAAAGTTTC
The DNA here is from genome assembly GCA_019097785.1 of Fraxinus excelsior. Taxonomy (NCBI): domain Eukaryota; kingdom Viridiplantae; phylum Streptophyta; class Magnoliopsida; order Lamiales; family Oleaceae; genus Fraxinus; species Fraxinus excelsior. The sequence goes on along the minus strand of CM032636.1, from coordinate 22,615,130 downwards.
TGAAAATTAACTCGGGACAAAAATAAAGAAGTTCGAAAAAATGAGGAAAAATAACAGTTTAAAAAAATTTGCATACCATTTACAGCACTGAACTAGATTTACCGATGAAATTTCTTTGTTACCAAAAATCAAACTTGAGTCGTCGGAAAGGGAATTCTTGAGTATGGATTTGTAGGGAAAAGATTCGCAAGAAAATGGAGAGAAGCAGAGGTAGACTATGTCGAATCTACCACGGCCAAGCTCTTCGCACCGTTAGCAGTCACTCTTGAGGCCATCGCACATTATCCGATATGTTAACTTGTTGGGTTTTGCATGGCGATGGTGGTCGGTAGAAAATTTCTGGTTTTGGGTTGAGGGGTAGGTATGGGTGGGGGTTGATGAAGAATATAGTTTTTCCTTTTTTATATATATTTTTTCTTTGTTTGGTTTTTGATTTAAGTTTTTATGGGAAAAATATTAAATTACTGTTTTGTCTTTTTAAAATTGATTAAAATATGGTTAAAATTAATTTTTGGATCAATTAACGGAAGATTGGATGGAACCCGTCCATTGGGGCCTCAAGTGTTACGATTTGAAAGGTTTGGGGGTGACGGCTGCAATGATTGAAATGTTATGGAAAAATATGTCATTGTTTGAAAGGCTTGGGGCCTCAACTGCAATTATCCCTTTATTTAATTGAATCTGTGTCCTGTGAAGTGTTGTTGACACAGACTGATAGTTTAACAAAGTGGTAAATAGCATTATTCAATACAAAAGGGTAAATTAGGAAAATGCGTCACAATTAGGTCATTGTTAACTTTCGAGCCGCCTTTCCTTAATTGCATTTTCCAAATAAAGACAAAAACCTGTTATTAGTCAACACGGGCCAAGCTCGTTAACAACTAGGGTGGGCCCGTTAATGCTTATTAAAGCGTGGGTCCTTAACGTCAAAGCGTTGAATATTGATTTTAGAACTTATTTATTCAAACTGGGGTTTAAATTTAACAATTAAAATTGTTGAAATATTAACGTAACAAAAACAAGATTACTCATAACCCATTTGGTGGGATTTATACTTTTAGTTCTGCGAAAAAGTTATCTAAAACATTTTCTAGTCATACAAAACACTTTTAAAAATTATCCAAACATATTCGACAATATTTTTTTAATTTTAGAAGCAGCTTTTACTTTTTTAAAAGTCTTGTCAAACAAACACTCAAATTACTGTAATAGATCGTCGACAATAACTGTTTTTCTGATTGTAAAACTATTTCAATTCGATGTACTTTCATATGAATCATGCACGACTATTGATGACAACTACAATAAAGGGGTTTAACCGTTGCATGTGTTATGCATGGTCTCGACATTTTTCTTAAAGTGGAAACAAATTTTTTTTTAATCTTTGGCATATTTCCAAGATGTAATAGTTATAGAAGCAATGGATGATTAATTAATGTAGGAAATTTGGAAGTCTAACCTTTAAGTCCAAAATAATGGGCTCTATATGTATTAACCACCCTCGTTATTAAAAAAATCCCCACCTCCTTTTTCCTGCAATACATTGAATTTCATAAAAAAACATAGCAGCAGCATTGAGAAAGAACATCACCAAACATGAGGCTTTCTTATTTCTCAGGATGTTTCCGACATACCTCTGTTTTCTCGACCGTCAATCCAAACGAAGACGAAAGCGGTATGTTCCTAAACTTCACTCATACATTTTCAATGTTATGCAATATGCAACATGGTCATAACTTGAACTAAATCCAAGAACAGGTTGTGAATTTGTTCCAATCCCGAAATTTGGTGTATTCTCTTACAATGAACTGAAAGCTGCCACTCAAGGATTCAGGTACAAGATTGGAGAGGGAGGACATGGTTCTGTTTACAAGGTGATTGTTTGATTATGATACATATTAATGCGAAAATAAGATATGTTGGATTCAATAGTACTGGATATACTCGACAAAGAGAGAAGTATTTATCCAGTGCCTTCTAATATTGCATACTAAACATGCACTATTTTCGGGTTCATTGGCTAAAATAACCTTTTGGCTGGTAAAAATACAGGGACGACTTCAAGGCGGTGTTTATGTAGCTGTCAAAGTGTTCTTGGTTGAACTGGAATCAATGCGTGGCGAGAGGGAATTTATATCTGAGATTGCAGCATTGTCTGATATCAAGCACGAAAATCTTGTTACTCTCCTAGGTTGTTGTGTTGATGGAGCAAAACGACTTTTGGTTTACGAATACATGGAAAATAATTGTCTCGCTCATGCTTTTCTTGGTAATTGTCGTCTTAAATTCTGAAAACAAGTACATTGCTTGAACATTATTAGCCAAAAAAATTAAATTAATTGAAACTAATTGACTTTTTTTTATTAACAGGCAGAGAACAAAACAGGATGAAATTTAACTGGGAATTAAGAAGAGACATCTCAATAGGTATTGCAAAAGGACTTTCTTATCTCCATGAAGAAATCAACCCTCATATTGTGCATCGAGATATCAAAGGGGGCAATATACTTCTAGATCAGAATTTTACACCGAAACTCGGGGATTTTGGTCTGTCTAAGCTGTTCAAAGACGACATATCCCACATTAGTACTCGTGTTGCTGGAACATTGTAAGTAGAATTAATGGTACTTCTGCATAATTATGTATGAATTTTCGTTGCTAATTGTTTCTTCATTCAAAATTGTCATAGAGGCTATCTGTCTCCAGAATATGCAACCAGTGGACAATTGACGCGAAAATCAGATGTTTATAGCTTTGGCGTACTGCTACTAGAAATTTTCAGCGGCCAACCAGTCGTTGATTTCCATCTACAATATGGAGAGCAGTTCCTGGTAGAAAAGGTAACAATCTTTGACCAAAGATAGAAAATCCATATTATAAAAGGTTAAACGTTTTACTTTTTTTCTTTATTTTAAGTCGAAAGGTTACTTATTTTGAACGTAACTCTCAATTTCACAGCACAGGAAAAGGAGAAAATAGATGTGTATTAACATTTTACCTCTGCAGGTGTGGGAATCGTACAAAGACAACAACCTGTTGGAACTCATAGATCCTGTGTTAAATGAAGAATTCCCAAAAGAAGAAGCCATTTGGTTCTTAAAAGTCGGGCTGCTCTGTGTGCAAGAGAACGCCAGTCTCCGGCCAGGAATGTCCAGTGTCTTTAATATGCTGAAACATGATATCAAAACAGAAAATGTCATAATATCACAGCCTGGACTTGTTTGTGATCTGATGGAAGTCAAAATACGCCAGAAGCAATCGTTGAATTTTCCACGTTCACAGGCATCCGATAGTACAGCCACACTCCAAGCACGACGACTAGCTACTGGTTAGAGGATGGTGGTGAAAAGTGTAATTCATAATTACTATTTATGCAAATCAATCCTAATCTTTTTAGAAAAATGACACTTGTACACCATGATTATACATCCAAGTTTACACCCCTCCCTATGAGGGGACTATGCATAATAAACCATAATTTATTGTGTGCGGCCCCCTCCATATGAAGGGGTGTACACCCTTGACCCTTATGTACGTGTAGCATTTCTTGCTTGTTTGATATGGTAGAACTTCCATTGCTTATGTAGGACAAAACAAGGTTCATATTTGGCTAAGCTCAAAAAATTACTTATAAGTAAATATATTTTAAAAATAAATAAATTTCTTTTGTTTGTCAAAGTGAAAATAAGTGAATTTTTTTAAAGTAAACATTACTATATTGTCAAAATGATAAACCTTTTTGTACTTGACATGGAAAAAGTAACTTATTTAAACACATTTGAAAAAATAAAAATTCATTTTTAAGTAAGTTTGACTTGCTGTTAGCCAAAAACACTCATGGGGTCACAAAATGAATAGATTTTTGCTAGATGAACTCGGCCAACATGGCCCTTTCATGAATATAAAACTAAGTTCATGTTTGGATTAATAGATTTTGATAAAAATTGATAAAATGTGTGATTGAAAAATTGTAAATTTCATGAAATGTGTGATTAAAGTTAATTGTTGACTTTGATTTAAAATTTTAATTGAATTTTAATCCAAACTAAATAAGGGCTAAAGATGTCTTACTCACCAATTTGAAGTTCTAAAGACAAACTGGGGGAACACAAAAATATGTACTTTTACGACGACAACGAGAATTCGAAAGAAAATGATAGAATCCTAGTAAAAATATTATTTAATTTAAATTTTAAATTAGATATTTATTTTAAAATATATAATTAGAATTTCAATTATAAATTTTTCATAATTTGTATTAAGCCCTTCATTTTTTACTACAAATTTTTTAAATTCCTATTGTATTCTTTAATTATTTAATGATTTAACTTATTTGTATTTTATTTTATTTTTAAAATATATTTGATTGTTTATTTAACTTTTTAATTTCAATACTTATTTTTAAATTATTAACAAGCACAATATTTTAGTTAATTAAATATATTTTCAGTTTAACGATGCTAGTAGTAATATAATTTGTAATTAAATAAATTTTGAAATAAATTAATCGCTGAGAATTTAAAAAATAAGGAAATAGATCAAACACCATCCATTTGGTGCATTACTTGATGTAATGGTGTGAAAGCTGTACTAATTTGGTGTTAATGGTTGGAGATGGCCTAAGATATCTAATGGAGCTGTGAATTGCATCAATAATTGCTTTACTTCATACTCTCTTTTTCCAATTATGAGACGAAGTGAAGCTAGTTAAATGAACATGTTTCAGAGGCTCAAACAATTAAATATATAATTTTAGAGTACGTTTGACATGACTTTTAAAAAGTTAAAAAGAGTTTTTGAACTCCAAAAGTTGCTTTTGAACCCGTTTGATTAATTTTATGAAAGTGCGTCCTGTAGTTAGACGGCTTTTAGAGGATGTTGGTACATCGTGGATTCTTCCAAAATCTTATCTACAGAAAACAAAAGTAAAAGTAAAAGTTACATCAAATCGGGCGCTTTAAAATAATTATGTGAGCGGCACATGTAGAAGCCCACATGCATTTATAAACCTCGTATGAACAAAGACAGGCCTGTATCTCTTCATGTTGATGAAAAAAAAAAACGAATAAGATGCCAATTGTCTAACCACCACAATTTACAAGAAGCCAAAAACAAATGTACTTGCAGAAGAGCAATATTCACCAAGCGCAACTCTCTCTCTTAAAAATTATTATCCCAAAGAAACCCTTCGAGGGTGACCGGGTTGGTGGAGTGGGTGAACGCAGACATCAACACTTCCTCGCACCGAGCTTGTCTAGTGCGGTTTATTTCTTCTGTGTGGTTTGCGGGTTACTGTATATGGAGCGGGGTTTATCCAATGCGCACATTCACAATGGTCGGGTCTCCGCCCCTTTGGGGTGGTTGGGGTTCCGCTGGCGGGTAACGGCTGCGGGTTCCTACGTCATTAAAAAAAAAAAAATTATCCCAAAGATGTAGAAATCCATTTTAACCCTACAGTATCAATCCATCCTTCACTAATTGATCTAACAAAAGAACCAACTCCGATATAGTCGCTCGTTCTCTGGGATCTTCCTTCAAAGCGAGCTCTGCAACATCGGAAAGTTTTAAACGGGGTTCAACATTTCGAGGTAGAGCTACATATCGATCAATTATGGCAGCTGCCTTACCCTGTGTAATAAGAGGGACTGTCCATTCTACTACGTTCGGAGGCTTGCAGTCCGCATCATAATCTTTCCTTCCACTAAGAATCTCAAGCAGCACAATTCCGAAGTTGTAGACATCAGTACTCATGTCTGCATTAAGACCCCTCTCATGTGGAGTCAGAAGCCCAAAATCTGCAATTCTTGCTCCCCAATCAGCATCCAGAAGAATTTTCGAACTCTTAACATCTCGATGCACAATAGGAGGTACAACTTCCTTATGTAGGTACTCAAGTCCCTTTGCTGACTGCGTGGCAATTTTAAGCCTGAGGCTCCAATTCAGAGGAGAAAGGCCCCCATGGAGGTGATCATGAAGTGTCCCATGGGACATGAACTCGTAAACCAATAGCCTCTCCCCCATCTCTGCGCCGTAACCCAACAAGTTCACGATATTGCTATTACAATTTGACTGCTCGATTGTAAGGATGAGTCACATTTGAATGAATAATAATATTCATAATTAATTATTTTTTAGTTTAGGTAATAATAAATAGCATTACCAATCTGATGAGTAATCTTCACCAAATTTATTTTCCCAATTTGATAATTGAGGCATTGAATATCACAATCTAAGTGGGCCCACTTGTCCTCCATGTGATCTGTAGACCGTTCTTGATGGAAATTATAGTCAAAATTAATATTTGATTTTTCTATAGTAATATAACATCTACGGTGCATATTGAGTTTACAGGAAAAGCGGGAAGGAAAATTTTCATTCCAACTCAATAATATTTCCATCAGTAAATGAACCTATAAATAGACTATACAAAAGGAATCTCCAGCTGTAATATTAACAAACTAGCTGGGATTAAAATAGAAAATGGAAAGATCTAGATGATGGTTAAACTAATTACAAACTAACTGAAACCAACGTAAACTAACAATGTGAAATATTTAATACGCCCCCTCAAGATGAACAGTAAATATTTTTAACGTTCATCTTGGCCAATAATGGAGCTAGAATTGAAGAGGGAAGTGGCTTAGTCGATAGAAGCTTCACATTTCCTAATGCAACTTTGTCTCGGATGAAATGGCAGTCAACCTCGATATGCTTAGTTCTTTCATGTAATACGGGATTGGAGGCCAATTGGACTGCCGTTTGATTATCACAGAAGAGAATGGCAGGTTGTGAAACATGAAATTGAAAATCCTTCAGCAACTGTTGAATCCAGAGAATTTCACTAGCCGTTGCAGCAAGAGTACGATACTCTGCTTCTGCTGAAGAACGAGAGACAGTGGCTCGTCTCTTTGCTTTCCAGGAAACTAAAGAACTTCCAATAAAAATGCAAAAACCAGTGGTAGACTTCCTTGTGTCTATACAAGAGCCCCAATCAGCATCTGAAAATGCTTGGAGTTTCATAGGAATCCATGGATCAGTTGAAAAGAAAACCCCTTGGCCAAGATTTTGTTTTATATAGCGAAGAAGATGGTGTGCATCCTTTAAATGTGGCGACCGAGGCTGTGAAAGATATTGGTTCAATTTGTGGACTGCGAAGGTTATATCAGGACGGGATATTGTCAAGTAGATTAATCTACCAATAAGTCTTCTATATATAGAAGCATCAGGTAGTAAGTCCCCTTCAGCAATACTTAAGGACAACTTTGAGTCCATAGGTGTAGCCACTGGTTTGCAGTCCATATAGCCCGTGTCTTTAAGAAGCTGCAGTGTGTATTGTCTCTGAGACAACACAATACCTATTTTTGATCGAGCAATTTCAAGTCCCAAAAAAAATTTGAGGGTTCCCAAGTCTTTTATCTTGAACTGAGAGTGCAAAAACTTCTTTAAAGAATCAATAGCCTGAAGATTTGGACCTGTGATGACAATGTCATCAACATACACCAGTAAGCCACAAACTGATTGCCAGAACCTTTGACGAACAAAGAATAATCAGCCTTTGATTGTGTGAAACCAAAATGGATGAGAGCTTGTGTAAATTTTGAATTCCACTGTCGTGAAGCCTGCTTGAGTCCATAAATGGACGTATGCAATTTGCAGACGAGCTTTACTCCATTGTTGCTTGATCGGTTGTTTATCTTATATCCAAGGAGAATGTCCATGTAAACTTCTTCAAACAATTCTCCATTAAGAAATGTGTTATTGACATCAAGTTGTACTAGGTGCCAATGTTGATGAGAAGCAAGTGTCAAAAGGATTTTAACAGTCACTATTTTCGCCACAGGAGAAAATGTGTCAAAATAGTCGAGGCCCTCCTGCTGAGTATAGCCTTTTGCTACAAGGTGTACTTTGTGTCTTTCGACAGTACCATCAAATTTATATATTGTCTTATAAATCCACCGGCAGCCAATGGAGCAGCCAATGGAGTGCTTCCCTTATGGTAATTGAACAATAGACCATGTGTTATTGTTCTCCATAGCTTAACTCTAGTTTCATAGCTTCTTGCCACTGAGGAATTTTTACAGCCTGATGAAAAAAATGTGGCTCACAATTAGCTGAAACATTTAATATAAAGTTTCTATGAGATGGAGATAACGCTGCATATGAAATGAAGTTTTCAATGGGCTGATGGGACTTCTTTGTTGTCATGTTGCAATGAAAATCTTGTAGGTATGCAGGGGGTTTGATGATCCTTTGTGATCTTCGAGGAACATCATCAGAATTCATGAAGTTATTCATGAAGTTAGGCTAATTGTTAACCATAGGAGAAGCTCCTCTTGATTCCATTGTTTGCCTTTCAGAAGATAAGGAATCTGCCTGACCAAAATCAGTTGAGGTAGGTGTTGGTTGATGATCATTCAAGTCTGACCTATCTTTATGTTGATCAAGGCCAACAGCTTGATCTATAGATAGTGATGGTAGCACTAAATCTGGAAAAGGATCAATCATTTGATTTGTCTCTACAACTTTATGGAAAGGAAAAATGTCCTCATGAAAAATAACATCTCTGGAAATGAAGATTTGTTTTGTCTTGATGTCAAACAACTTGTACCCCTTTACTCCAGCAGGATACCCCAAGAATACACAAATTGAAGCACGAAGCTGAAACTTTGTTCGATGTGCAGGTAGAGTTGATGCAAAAGCCAGACAACCAAATATTCGGAGAGTGAAATAATCTGCTGGCTTGTTATATAGAGCTTCATATGGGGACTTATTTTTCAAGAGAGGGGATGGTGTCCTGTTGATCAGACATGTAGCTGTCAAAACACAATCAGTCCAGAATTTGATAGGTATTCTAGATTGAAAATATAGAGCCCTTGCTACATTCAGGAGATGTTGATGTTTGCGTTCCACAACTGAGTTCTGTTGAGATCTTTCTACACAGCTGAATTGATGTAGGATACCTTTATCAGCAAACATATCAGTGAATGCTAATTCTGGTGCATTATCAGTCCTAAACGCCTTTACCCTTGTTTGGAATTGGGTTTCTGTCATATTAAGGAATCTTGGAATGACCAAAGTTGCATCAGATTTATGCTTAAGTAAGTAAACCCAGGTGAATCTAGAGCAATCATCCACTAAGGTTAGAAAATATTTGTGTCCTGAGTAAGATTCGACATGGTAGGGGCCCCAAATATCACAATGCACCAAGTCAAAAGGATTACTAGCAAAATGATTATTACACTCAAAAGATAATCTTCTTTGTTTGGCAAGAGGACATACATAACATGGACTGCTTTTATTTAAATTTATGTTGTCACAAAACAAGTATGATTTCAAATTATCCAACCTCTTAAAAGAAGGATGGCCAAGTCTATTGTGCCAAACTTGAACTGAAATGCTGTTTACAGAAACATTTGAATCATGATTTAACAACCTTGTATCTAGAACATAAAGATTTTGCACTTGATCACCCCTGCCAATCATCCTCTTATTGTTGATTTCCTGGATAGTGAAATGATTAGGAAAGATATTGATGTTGAGCTGTGAGTCAAACGAAAGGGCACTAACAGATAACAGATTAAATTTGAATTGTGGCACAAACAGAACATCATGAAGCACCAGATTTGAGCTTAATCGAACTTCACCAGACAATTTTACTGGAATTTGTGTGTGATTTGGCAAGGTCATAGTTGAATTTTCAATAACTTTCATGGATGTGAATGTAGCTGCATAAGGACAAATGTGCCTGGTTGCACCTGAATCCACTATCCAAATAGTGTTTGAAGACAATATGAGATGCATGAATATTGAATAACATGTACCTGTAGTGTATGATTCAGATTTATTCCCTTTTTTATCAGAAGAATTGACATCTGAAGTTAGGTGAGTTGAAAACATCGACATCAATTGCTGATACTGAGTTGAGCTGAGGTTCTGGACAAAGTTCCTAAAATCATGTGAAGCTTCAGTTTGCTGTTTGATTTCAGTATGAGGAATGACAGAAGTAGACACTTGATTCACTTTATTTGAACCAGGATAGGTGTGCTCCTTCATTCTGACCTTGTAACCTAGTGGATAACCATGTATCTTATAACATTTATCATTTGAATGACCATGGTAATTGCAATAGGTACAAAATGGTCTTTCTTTCTTCTTATAATTTGGTAGATCTGGCCTTTGAGACAACATTATATCCATCACTTCCTTTGCTATTTTCAGATCTGAAAGCAAAAGCCATAGCTCCATTGTGATCAGATTCTGATGCAATTTGTGTACCTATTTTCTTTTGATGCTCTTCTTGAGAAACCAGTGCAAAAACTTTGTTGATGGCCGGCAGAGGATCCATGAGAAGAAGTTGTCCTCTTACTTGGGAAAAACAATCATTTAGCCCCATGAGGAAAGACATTATGTACTCCATTTGATGATAAGCATTTAATTCCTTCACACCACCACATGTGCATTTTCCACAATTGCAATTTGGTCGGTAATTGCTCAGCTCTTCCCAAATGGTTTTGAGTTTAGTAAAGTAGATACTAACAGAGTTCTGATCTTGATTTAAGTTCATCAGTTCTTTCCTTAGCTGAAAAATGTGTGGACCAGTTTTCTGTTGGAACCTGTCTTTCAAATCGTTCCAAATTTCATCTGCAGTTGTAGCATAGATCACACTGGCAGAAATCTCCTCGGAGACTGAATTCAAAATCCAGGATATAACAATATTGTTATTCTTTATCCATGAATTGAGCAGATCGGGATCATCTTCAGGTTTGCTTATGGTTCCATCGATAAAACCAACTTTATTCTTCACAGATAAAGCTATCAGCATGGCTCTACTCCAGGAGGCATAGTTATCTCCTATCAATTGCTGAGAGACCAATATTAGTCCCGGACTATCTGAATGATGTAAGAAAAAAGGACTTGAAGGATCATCATACGCTGATCTGCTGGAAGAAGATCTCATGTTTGACGCATCTAATGAAGGAATTGGTTCCATATTTGTTGAATCTCAGAGTTCAACAGTAAAAATCAATTTGATTAAGGAAATGGGGAAAAAAAAAAAACAGACGCAGCTAGCCATGGCTCTGATGCCATATTGAGTTTACAGGAAAGGCGGGAAGGAAAATTTTCATTCCAACTCAATAATATTTCCATCAGTAAATGAACCTATAAATAGACTATACAAAGGGAATCTACAGCTGTAATATTAAAAAACTAGCTGGGATTAAAACAAAAAATGGAAAGATGTAGATGATGGTTAAACTAATTACAAACTAACTGAAACCAACGTAAACTAACAATGTGAAATATTTAATAGTGCATGCACGAGGCATTTATTGCAATGTGGCAAAATTATTTAGGTTTTTAATCTCAATTTGCATGATTTTGACTTTTCTTCGATTCAACTTGAGAAGTTAATTATATTATTGAGAAAAACGAAGTTACTGGCTCTTAGCGTAACATGTCTCCTTATGTTTAGTTAATAGTTATCATTTGTTTGGTAATAAATTCTTTTAATGAATGAATTATTTTGGTAAGCTAAAAGGAAAAAAAAAATATTAAAATTTTCATTAGGGAGTGTTTGGTAGGAATTTTCTATAGTCAAAGTTTCTTCTAAGATTTATTAAAAAGCTATTCTAACTTTGTCTTATTTTAATCTCTAAGAGGCAATCCATCATTCATTTGTGGAGCTTTTTTTTTAATCCCATTTTATCCATATTCATTCTCCACTATTCATCCAAGTTTTAAGGGTAATATGGACTTCCTTCTACCCATACCCACAGTTGTTGACTTTGAATCTCTTCTTACTTCTTAGAGTACCAAACCAAGACTAAGTGTTTTAAGACTTAGTCGGAGCGAACGCATATTTTGCCCATAACACACAATTAACAAATAAAAGGGACGACACATCTACCCATCTTGTGCCTCATTCAGTGCAAAGCACACCCTACGTAACATCATCCCCACCATAGTAGAGGGGGTGACGATCGCCCATCCAAGATATACAAGCAACAATCAAAGTATAGGTGACCTCTATCAAGTCTCGAGGGATAAAATTAATATTCTACCACAATATCTAAAGACAAGCACCGCATGTAGGGGGGTGTATTTTAACCTTAACCGAACCTCCCTTACTGGAATCGAATTGAAATAGGAAGTTCAATTCGATACCAAAAAAATAAAAAAATTAGGAATTAAAATCTAGAATCGCCGGGGTCCAAGTCAATTCGTAGTTCTTAAATCGGAATTGTGAGTACCCGACTCTAGAACTTAATTTGTCCATTTTTGTAAGTTTTTATTTTATAGAATTTATTCAACCTGACCTAAACTCAATAAATAGCAAGTTTGCACCGCCCAACCATTAGTAAGTATGCAATACCTAAATAAATAATATAAAATCATTCATTTGAATGGTTGGCATATTACTTACATTCATAGCCAATCTTGACCACACTTCACATCCTATCCGCCTCACAAATCTTTCTTAAGATGTCACAAAGATTGGATGTTATTTGATGGCATATTTGCGATGAATTAAAAAAGTGTTCAATATATGTTTTATGGAAAATATTATGTTTTCTATTTTTACTAGATATTGAGAAAATAATATCTATTGTCAAATTAATGATTTTTTTCCAAAAATGTTAAGGATGGAACCGAAGGTTCGATTTCGAGTTCGAATTTTGTTCCAATGATAACATTAACTCGAATTATTCTATTTACAAAATATTTTAGTGCAATGAATGATTTTGGATATTGAAATACCTAAATCGACCTAACTTTGGAGAAGTGACAACAATGGTTTCGGCCATATATCTGCTAACTGCTGATAGATCGGAAACCAGGGAGTTGAGAACCCGCCATCATAAATCCTTCCAAAATGTCTTCCTCGCCCAAATTCTTTTTATCTTGGTTTGATCATTGAAGTATAAACAGTTGTTGCACCACCTAGCAATCTTACATTCTAACGAGTTTTCTTAGAGTGCAAGTAATTACAATAGACAGGGAGGTGACATTGTCGGTTCACACGAGTTGGCCAACGTTGTCAAACTCAAAGCAAGAGCAATAAAATCGCATAATAAGATCTACAAGCGTATAATTTTGTAAGCTTAAGAGTACAAATTTTTTTTTACCGTAAGACCAATTAGTTGAACTTGAATGAAAATCGATAGAAGTCCTATAAAATCTACATTATTAGGTAGGAAAAGCATTCCCTACAAACTTCAAACATGCTTAGTAAATATATTAAGAAGAAGTATGAATTTAAACCAAGTCACAAAACTAATATATCCATTGGATTGGTGCCTTGAACAGTACATTGCATAAATAGTAATACCATTTGAAGCTGCAGACTTGAAAGTAAATTATTAATTTGATGCTTATAAGTTAAAAAGACCTTGACAAACAGAAGATAAGCTTAAAAAAAGAAGTGCCAATTTCCAAGACCACACAACATTTACTCCATGGGTTGACTTCCCCAGTTGGATTCTCCCACAAGTGATTTTAATAAGCAGAAGTACTACTCCTGAATGATCCTAGAGCTTTAACTGCACCTGCTCTAAGAATGTACTGATGGTAGAATGCAGCAATGGCTGCCCCAATGAAAGGTCCCGCCCAGAAGATCCACTGTCAAAAATCGATCAAAACGGTCAGTCAGCAGCCGTACTCGACAAGGTTTAACTATACAATAAACAAAATTTTAAATAACACAAAAGTGTATCAATGGGAAATACGTACTTGATCGTCCCAGGCCTTATCCTTGCCATAGATCACTGCAGCTCCAAAACTTCGGGCAGGATTGATGCCGGTGCCGGTGATCGGAATTGTAGCCAAATGAACCATGAACACAGCAAATCCAATAGGCAGTGGTGCCAATACCTTTAGATTAATTTTCAAATGGTATTAATCAAAACAGCCAAATTTGATTGAACAAAATCTTGAATTGCTAAAATTATAAAGTATGTTTGGCTAGATAAAGAATGGAAGTTCGGCTAAAAACTTAATCACGGATATTACCGGAACATGGGAGTCTCTGGCACTTCTTTTAGGGTCCGTGGCCGAGAAAACAGTGTAAACAAGGACAAAAGTGCCGATGATCTCGGCCGCCAATCCGGTGCCTGTGCTATATCCAACTTCAAGTCCATTGGCACCACCACCGTATCTAACATAGTAAGCCCTCTGGAATGCCTTCACCAATCCACACCCACAAATGGCCCCTAAACACTGAGCCACCATGTACATAATGGCCCGAACCAATGAAACCTTTCGGGCTAAAAACAAGCCGAAAGTCACTGCCGGGTTAATGTGACCTCCTGCATCATTAACATCGTAAATATCATCACAAAGAAAGAGGGATCTGTGTTAAAACTTGGTCAATTTAATGATTTGAATCTTATATAAGATATACAACTCACCGGAAATACCAGCAGTGCAGTAAACAAGTACAAAAATCATGCCACCAAAGGCCCAAGCAATCCCCAAAATGCCAACGCCGCCGCATTCATCGGTGGCGCTCTGGCTCTTGTACCCAATCACAGTCAAAACGGTAATGTATAAGAACAGTAAAGTAGCTATGAATTCAGCAATGATAGCCCTGTAAAATGACCATTTAGTCAGTTCTTCAGGATCAATCAACGGTGCTGGAGGTGGGTCTTGATAGTCTTTTGCTGTAAATTCAGGGTCTCCAACCTCAATACCCTTCGCCATTTTTCCCTTTTAAGCACTAAAACACACTGAATTTACAGAGATTGTATGAATAAATTGTGTATTTGTCTGATGGGAAGTTGGGGTATTTATATGGAAAATTTGCCGCCCCATTTCAATAATATTTTTCACATTTTTAGTTCTCAATGGTTCGAGTGACCCCATTATTTACTGCATTCATGACCCTGATTTTCTTCTGGGTGTGATGTCTTGTCAATAAATATTTTGGGAGGACTTTTTTTTCCACGCGTGCTTCATTTATTCATTCATACGACAAAAGATTGTGCTTATTGTATTATGCTAAGCACATAACTCGACAAATTGATAAAGATTTTAGTAATTGTTTGTTTTTTCCCAATTTATTCCAAATAAGATTTGAATACATAGAGATCCATCAATATGGGCTACTCAATTTTAAAATTCAAACATAATTTCCACTCCAGACAAGAAACTCAACTCAAAATTTTGTATGTCATCAATTTATCATCTAAAAACTTAACGACACGTTTAATACATCAATTTAGAGATATCAAAATGTGTAAAGATTCTTGACCTAGTACGTTATAAACACGATCAATGCCTGTGTTAACCCTCAACTCAGTCCTACTCAATTGGTTTATTTTTTTAAAAAAAAAATCTTATAAAATAGATTAATATGTACTCCAATTTTCTAGTCTCGTCTATAAAAAATGGGCATGGCCATGGCGGCATATCAAATCAGTGGACTGGACCGACCATCAAATTATTAGCCTAGCATTCACTATCATCACCACCGTCCTTTACAATTCCGCCCACAATTTAGGCCACTCATTTCTTGCCACGTTGTACATTTTCCATACCCCGTTCCATCCGTGACTCAAATGTTGGGTATCAACTCCTGGTTTTCGTATTGCCACGTGTTGGGTATCATAAGACAGTCAAAGTAGAATAGTTGAGTCTCTTGGTCGGTTGTCAGTATCCACTTTGCTATCCTCACACTTTCAAGAAGACCGACAGTGGACTGATTGCGAATGGTACTTGACGTATATAACCCCGTTCGATTGAGATTAAAACTCAGCTCTGATCCACGTTGTTTTCAAAATACATTTTTTTTAATCATACATTCTTTAATAGAATAATATTACACATAAATTTAAAAATTCTCCTTACTTTTTATCTACATATTCTCCAATTTACTATTACGAAATACATTCTTAACGAAAAAATGAGGCTCAAACATGTACTTAATTTTAATTCACAAGTTCTCTTATCATATATTTCTTCAATTTTTATTAAGATTTGCTAAAAGTCTTTTTTATTAAGCGCCCACCTTTAAAATAATCATTTTGCAATGAAACTAAGAAAGTAGGAGAAGACACGCAGGGATACGTGTTACTGAGCGAGGAGGCTTTCTCCTAACTCTTATTTGAGCTCTAGAAAAGTTCTTATAGTCGAGATAACATTTAAAGCTACACTGATTCAAGAGATTGGATATAAGAGCTTTTAAATAAGAAGCAAAAACAAAAATCCTGAGACTTGGGTGTCTTTTATGGGGGAAATAACAAGGTGTGGTGCAACCTCAATCCAACTCCTCAAAAATACCACTTTCTTCGCCATCAAACTAATAGACAATTTAAAGAATTGGCTGTTGGGGGAAAGGTCAGTTTGAAAGAGTCTCGGTTGGTTATCGTGTTCAAATTGACTTCTTCTTGTCCACTCTTTCATAATTATATAAGATCAAAAGGGTTTTAACACGAACTTTAGGGGTGGGGAGAGAAAAATTTTCAAGTGATTTCTTGGTAGATAGTGAAAGATGAGTCGATTGAATTGCTTCTATAGGGCCAGAAGATAGAGTGGAAACTTGTCGGCAGATGAGCACTGGAATGAGCTTTATAATTAATTGAAGACTCGAAGTTTTGAGGATAAACAAAAATGTTTAGCATATGGACAAATGTGGGGTGGATTGTAAAATGTAAATGATGTGATCCACAATAATATAGCTCCTGTTTGGCACCAATTAAAATTTAGATTTTAATTTAAGTCAAAGTCAACGATTAATTTTAACCACATATTTCATGGGTCCCACAACATTTCACCAAGTTTTATCAAAATTTAATTCTAATCCCAACTGAACGAAATATAATAGTCCTAATTTTGTTTCCATCTTAAGTTATTTAGAAGTAGCTATGATTGATATCAATGAATTGAGCAGTTGACAAAGATTAATGGATGTTATTGGGAGTAATTGTTCCAGCTGCGATAAAAATAAAAATAAAACGCGAATTTAAATATTTTTAATATTCATTTGACATATTGAATGCTTATTGGCTATAATAGAAAATGTCTTACCAATAACATTTTTATTTACCCACAAGTCTATACATAGGACACAATACGTTCTATAATTCTTCTCGTTACCTCTTGAAAAAAAAAGATCCTCGAAGAAAAGAATCGTAAAAATACAATCTTTCTTGGTCATTCCAAAGGAATTTAGCATTTTAAAAATTAAAGTGAAACAAAACAATGGTGCTCTGAAGTCTAGCTAATAACATAGTTCCTCTCATCAATTGGAAAGTAATTTTGTCATCACAATAGGCTAAAAAGAGAGAAAAGTGACAAGGTTTTAGCACTCATTGTAAAAATCACGTTGTTCGAGAAATCCTAAAAATTCCTACATAAAAGAGGAAAGTTGATTTTCACCCTTCACAACAGTTGTTGTTCATAAGGAGTCGTCTCATAGATAAATACATGGGCGGACTCGGGGGTGGCCTAGGGGTTACCTGATCTCCCAACTTCGCTTCCTATTTTTTTTTTTTTCACCATTAGATTTTCTACAACTTTTTTTTTTTTATTTTCGAAGTCATTATTGGATGTGAAACAAAATCGAAAAATAGTACATTCTTAATACAATTTTGAAGTGTTCACGGTCTAATTTTCTACGTTGTTAATGACATACGAAACGATCGATCGTAGCAAATTTTACGACCTGTCAAAGTAGGCCGTCAAAATTAGTATTTCGAAAATGTCGATAACATGCTAACTTTAAAAATTATCCGACAATCGTACGTTAATCGAATCAACAAATTGCTTATATCATCTCAAAACTTATTTCGAGAACTACATTATAGGCATATCAAATAGTCCAAACAGATATCGAAAATAGTTAAAGATATGTTAAACGTGAGTTTTAAATAAAGACGTATATTAAGAAATATAGAGTTATTTTTTTGTTTTATTGTTTATTAAGCCTCTGTTTGTTTTTCATTAAAAATTCATAAAAATGAAAACCATATTTTGGACAAAACTGAAAAACCAAATAGAGCGGTTCGATGCGATTCGGTTATACAAAAATAAATTTAATGATTATAGTTCTTAGAACTGAAAATCAATTAGTTTTGATTCGATTCTAGTTCTAGAATAAAAAACCAAACTCAATATTTAAATTTTATTATTTTGTATGTATGTATTTTACAAATTAATGAATCACAATTTACACCAAAAAATTCAAAATTTAATTGAAAATTAGGACAAAAAGATTATGTATATTTGGTGTCTCATTTTGGAGACTCTAATTATTTTTGGAGATTCTGACCCTAATTCAATTCTCATTATATCTCATTTTCGATTTATACACCGACTCTTACATGGAGACCAACAACCGCCGCTTGTCGTTTACTGTTGTGCTTAGCCACCATTGACGCATGAATTTTTGAAATTGAAACCTCAACGTTGGATTCTTCTTCCTTAAATGTTATTTCCCTTTTTTTTCTTCATCGGTATTGAAATTAAAACCTAACCAAACGAGAACCAAATGGTTCCCTTATTTAAAAAAAAAAAAAATCATTTGGTTCCATTCTTAAAAAAATCATTGGTTCATGGTTCGATTCAGTTATCTTGGAAACGAACCAAATGAAATCATGTCAACTGATAAATGTATTTTATACACTTATTCGGGTTCTAAAATATTGATATTTCGTAGTTTTTTTAATGAGATTATAGCCTAATTTATTATATAATGTGTTATTAGGTAAAATTCAATGAATGGAAATGAAATTGAAAGAAATAAGTGGAAAATGGCAAGATCTAAAGTTAGGGGCTAAAGTGCAAATACTCAAAAGTTGTGTTGAAATTCACGATGAAGATTCGAGTATTCTAGGGGTCAAATGGATACAAATAAAGATCAAAGGAGTTAAAATAATTCAATTTTCAACTGCACAAAGATGTCCAAATTTTTAGTTGGAGATTGAGACCCATTTTTGTCCCAGTTAATGTTCAAATTGAAAAATAGCTATTTACGTCAAAGTTGTAACCCTTTGAATTATCATTCCAAAATATTTTGAATCACCTTAATCGAATATTAGGAGCAAAAGTTATGACAAAAATAATGAAATAAACACAGAATTTGGAACAGCGACTCAGCGCCCAGGTGTCAAAATTCTAGCTCCTAGACGCTGCAAGACCGATTTTTTTCAGCAAGGCGTTGCCTGATTACTTTCGCGGCACCTACCCCAACGCCTAGGCATTGTACCGCCAAATTGTTGTGCCTCGAGAAGCTCAAAAAAAGACTTCAATCTTGCCAAGAACATGTAGGGAACTATAAATAAAGAAAAGATGGCATGAATCGAGGGTGCCCACACTGAGAAAAGAGAGATACAACAAGAAATCGAAGAGTCGAATCTAGGGAAGAAATTCATCACGAGATTCAAGCTTAAAGCAAAGATTGGAAGCGGAAGAAGACATTTGTGCAAGAGTTGATTCTTTTGCATATCTTTATTCAATTAATCCGATGATGTACTCAAAAATGTTCATTTATTTTTCACTTTTCATTATGCTTAACTAAACTCTAAATTAGAGCGAACAATGTAATCTTTTTGTGATTCTTGATTCTTTAATTCAAATATTTATGTAACATATTCTTTTATGTGTTGATTTTGTTACGTGATTAATGCTTTGAATTATCTGACCAATAATTTGATGATTACTTGAGTTTCTTACGAATCGAGGGGTGAGTTTGAGACTTAGAACGTATAACAAAATTCGGTAAAGTAGTATAACATGTAGAGATACATACACTAATTATTGCGGTCGTTATAAGAATTCTTAGAACCATAATTCGTTTAACCAAGTGTAATTCGCATTGAGATATGAAATTGAATTAATTAAATAGGTACAATGAGAATTCGAGACGGGTAAATTGAATATCATAGAAGGATTCGACCGAACACTACATTATGTTAGAATCATGAATTGAGAATTGAGGTGATAATTAGATGAACTTGCTTTGCCCTAATATTCATCACTCATTCGAATCTTTATTAAATCAATATTTGTAATTTCCTATTACTTTCCATTAGTACACAAGTAAGAAAAATTATTCACAACTATTACCATTCTATATTTGTCTTTTATCAAATAGGAGTTAGAAAAAGTAGATTAAGACTTAAGTATAGTCTACGTAGGAACGATAATCCGGATTCAAAGATCCACTATATTACTTGTTACGATATCGTACACTTGTGATATAAAAAACGCAACATCCACCCCTACAAAAATGTATTTTAGAATAATATTTTGATGTTGAACGTGTGATTTAAAAAAAAAAAAAAAAGTTTTAAATTAACGTGTAATATTTTTTTTATTAAAAAAATGTGTGGTTTAAAATAAAAGAGAGAAAAATGTATTTTAAAACTAACGGGGGATTAGTAATATTAATATGTAAACAAGATAATAATTTTTTAACATAAAATCGTGTTTATATAACAGAATAATACGGAAATAGTGATAAACTTGAAAGTAGATTATGACCGAGTTGATCTAGTTCACTGTTGAGACAGAAAATACTGCAAGCATGCCGATTGAATTGGACTTATACTCGCACACAAATTCTACATGACTCACTAATTCAATTAACAAAATTAAGAAGAGTAACTTAATAAAATAAAATAAAAACAATTGTCGTAATCGAATTTCAACCATCTCATCTGAAAATCAATCGATTTCTAGTGAGAGGAGACTAAACCTTTTATGGTATTTGATCTCGAACATTTGAGTGACTCACCTCATGGGCTTAAGAACGACCTTGTTGCACTCCAATAATCTCTCTCAACGTGATATTCTTGTGACTCGAACCTATGACCCTAACTTTTATACCACTTGTTATGATCGAATCTCAACCATTTCATTTGAAATCAATTGATATTAATTGATGACAAATAAAACCTTTTATGACATTCAATTATCATCATTTAAGTGACCTAAGCCACGATTTTAAGAGCGACTTTGTTGCACCCAACAATTATAAGTAGGTTTTGAATTATCGTGCGTGTCTTTTTATTTATTTATCAACTATAAGTAGTTTGCTACAATACGTTGAATAAATCGAAGTTATCGTTCGCGTCTTCTTGTGCAATGCAACATGATAAATTATACTTGATTGAATAATAAGTTCAAAATGCGATGATTATAAGAATATTGCAAATTTAAAAATCAAATATTCGTTCATTCATCACATGATACCAAATATTTGATCATGATAGTCAAATTCATTAGCCCAAAATGAATATCAACTAGTCCTCATTCTCTAGTTAAATTGAATAAAAGATTCCTAATTAATAAAAAT
The DNA here is from genome assembly GCA_019097785.1 of Fraxinus excelsior. NCBI lineage: Eukaryota > Viridiplantae > Streptophyta > Magnoliopsida > Lamiales > Oleaceae > Fraxinus > Fraxinus excelsior. The sequence goes on along the minus strand of CM032636.1, from coordinate 22,593,835 downwards.
TAAATATTGGATAATTAAATTTAAAAAAAAAAAAAAACACTTAGCAAGGGCCTGCCCTCGAGTTACTTAATCAACCGATTCATTGTGTGTAATCCGAACAGGGGAAATTGGAAATAATGGAATAAAAAATTATTCTATAGTATTAGCATCGACAATGATGCGATATTTGTGACGATTCAATAACAAAAAGTTATGAGTGTCGAACTTCCTGAATCCGTGAAATCATTTTATAGAAGTTTATCGGGCAATTTTTTTTTTTTTTTTTAAATGAAGTAAATTGATTTCAACGCTAGTACAAATATATATCACCCAAATAACTAAATTAAAATTCCTTTTAGTCTATGATACGAAATCATCAAAGCACTGAAATACATCAATTCGAACTCATATACATGTTAATAAGGACTGATTTAACAAAAGATCACTCGTACACTTTGATTTGTTTACTGAAGCTACATGATTAACTGCACCCTTTTAATTGAAAAAGTTACTTATAAGCTGCTTATTCATTCATGTAGTTCCAATATTATTCCTGAACTCACATCATCTTCAGAATTCTCTGCAGAATCCTCTTCTATAATTGTCTCAAGGCTAGGAGAATTGGATGTCTTTTGTGGGGAAATAATAGGTGGTGGTGCAACCTCAATCCAACTCGGATATTCAACTTTCTTCGCCATCGAATTAGTCGACAACTGACAGGATTGGCTTTTGGGATAGGTTAGCTTGAAAGAGTCTCGGTCGACTGCTCGGTTCAGATTGACCTTTTTGTGTCCGCTCGTGTCGAATAAGATAAGATCAAGAGGGTTTTAACACGAACTCGGAGAAAAATGGAATGGAGAAAGAGAGAGCTCTCAGATGATTTCTTGGTGAGGACTGAAAGAAAAGGGTTGAGAGGTTTTATAGTGCCCGGAGAGTGAAAAATTGTCGGCAGAAGAGCACTTGAAAAGCTTTGTAATGTTTAATTAAAGAATTGAAGTTTTGAGGGTGAAGAAAAATGTGAATCATATGGGCAACGAGGAGTGGATTGTACTCAATTGAATAATATAATTGTGATGTGATCCACCACCATACACCTATTTTATTTTTAAATAATTTAGAGGTTGTATGATTGATATCTATCAATTAGGCACTTGGAAGAATCCAATTTGCTATTCCACCTTAAAAAAATAAAAAGAAAAAGAAAAAGAAAAAAAAAAGAAAAAGAAAAAGTTAGCGTACCAATTTAAATAAGGCCAAATATATTTATACCATAATTTTTAATAACTAGATTACATTTTAATTGTATAAAAGGTTCATAATATTTACACATGATCACATCTATGTCTCAATCTATTTTCATAACATTCTTAGTCACAAATAAATTGTTCCGAATTATAGTTTTATCTTCAAATTTTTATATTTTTTAAGATATAGTAAAAAGACGCATTTGCGTATTGTATTCTTAAATAAGCAAAACAAATAATAATATTAAAATATGATCAAATATTTGATCTTCATTTTAAAGCACGTTAACAATATTTTGGACGAAAATCATGATTAATGACAAAATTTTCTGATCAGTGAAATGCTAAAAAATAAGAACGCGATGAAGAAAAAAGTTTAGGGATGCGAGTGTGATAATGAATAAAGGGTCATGACGTTTAGTGTAATTAATTTGTAGTGCATCCATAAAAAAAAATGTGGTGTGAATATAAAAACCCTTTAAATAATATTGATACTCGTCAAAAAGTCATTGAAGTCCCCACTCACAAAACCCATCATCACACTTACTAGTTAATCAATTGGAAGAGAAAAATAGATTGCTTTTCGATAGTGCTTTGTCCTTTCCAAATGCGCGAATTTAGAATCTCGTTCAATAAATGGAACACGATAATTGTTTGTTTTTAAATTTGAGTGGTAAGGGATAGAGAAGAGTGACAACTCACAGGAAATGAGGTCTCTATATTCTTTAAATAATATGTACTCATCAATAAATTAAATTTTGTTAGTTAAAAAAAAAAAAGGTAGGTTCGACACAAGCGTCTTTGTTTATTGAATTTCACGTGAGAGATTAAAGTGAAAACCTTTGAAGTGTGCTTTGAGCGGAAGCGATTGATGCTTCAAAATCTCGAACCTTCTCTGGAAGAAATGCTACACATGGGATGGGAGTGTGGGCACCAAAGTTAAAAAAACTTAAATTGTACTCTTTTCGGTGGACACTCTGTCCCCGTTTGTGTTCCATTCAAAATGTATTTTCGAGAAATAACATTTTTTTGGAAATGTATGATTGAAATATAAATTTTTTTAAAATTTGTGTGTAATATTATTTTATTGAAAAATGTCTAATTATAAAATGAGAGAAAAATACGTATTTTTTTAAAGAACGGAGCCCAAATTGGGGCTGTATGTGGACCGGCCACCGAGGGATGCAAGAATTTAACACAAATAAATGTATTGTATTTACTTACTTTCGAATTATTAACATACAAAGCAATTTAACTGTTTACTATATAATTCGTTGGTGTAGATGGTAGATTCTACAATTGAGAAAATCGAATCGGACATGCCACCACAATTCTGCGAGAAAGCAGAACGAGGAAGAAAGACCGTAAAAGATATCAAGAGGACACCGGTGTGGTTCCGGCCAAAGATCCTCCGACAGTCAAGCCAATAAAGCTCGTCAAGGATTAAACGAATGCTAGACGAAAAGAAAGAAGAAGTAACTTAGAGTAGAGTGATTTTTTATTCTATACCTGAACATAAGATTGATCAAGGAATTTATAACGGTGGGATAACTGTCTAGGTGAGATTGACGAGGACTCTTATGAGATTTTCTGATGGTTGGAGCTGAATCCGATAAACTCTATTCGGTTCACATACCCAAGCTGTTTATAGATAACTTCTACTTGATCTAGTCAAATCATAGTGTTCAAGATAAATTATTAGGGGTTTCGAATTGACAAGTAGGTCTGGACAGTGCATTTGGCTCGATCGACATAACGAACTGGGCCAAAGATGGCATGTTTATTAAGTTGACCGTCTGTGGGCCATAATTTTTTTACTTGGGTTGTTTGGGCTAGCGGAACAATTTTTACCACTACAGTTGGCACATCAAAGAACTCTCTAGCTCACGAATTGAATCCATTATCGTGTTGAGGATTTAGGTAAACCATACAACGTTCAAATGAGATTTAATTATTCGCACGGTCATAATATGCAACTAAAATCAAACACATGATCCAATTCAATACACTACGAGTGCACTAGTGTTGCTATTCTAAAAATGTTATTTTGCTAAAAGGACAAAACACTTACCTCGATTGGTAAAATAGCCAACGCTATGATCTTGTTGAAACAACGTGCCAACCATGTTCAACGATAATGGACAAAATCAGGGGCAGAGCCAAGGATAAATAAATCCATCAAGAAAAAAGGATTTTCAATAAAAAAAAACAAAAGTGGTAATTACACGAAACCAGACGTTTTTTTTCACATTTTAAAAAATCAGGTTTCAACGTTTTTTAATCAAAAATCAGATTTTAATTTCACAATTAATATTAATAATAAAACTATAAAATTAAATTAACATATATACTCACCCTACTATTTACCCTCCACACCAAACTCATTTTAAATATAAAACCCTAAATAACTCTCAAACCATTTCTCTACTCACTCTCACCATTGCCGCCGTTGCCTATCGCCCGTCTCTTCCCCTCCCCCCTCCCTCCATCTGTTGCGATTCGCAGCAGTGTCTCGTGCTGCTGTGAATCGCAGCGACGGTCGAGTCGCATCAGCGTCCTACTGCGATTCGCAGTAGCGCGAGACAATGCTGACCATCGCGGCAGCGCGAGACGAGGTTGCTGCTGCGATTTGCATGGCGCGCTGCTGCGAATGGTTTTCTCGGTGGTTTTAATTTCGATGGTCTTCGGTGTTGGTGGTGGTGGTGGTTGTTGTTTTTTGGTATTGTTGTGCCGGTCGTTGTGGTGGTGGTGGGTTTGTGGCGGATCTGGGCTGTTGCAGGTGGACAAGAAAATTACATTGAAGGCAGTTAGGTTGGGTGTGTGGCTCAGCGGTGGATCTGTGGGTGTGGGACGGATCTGTATGTGTGGCTGTTGTTGGTGGAGGATCTATTGGTGGTGGTTTGGGCTGATCTGTTGTTTGTGTTATTATTGGTGGATGGTTGTGGCGGTGGCAGCGGCGGCAAGGATGCGACGAAGAATGTCTGTGACCAACTAGTTGGTCGATCTGTGATCTGTGACCTGTGACCATGTATTGTTGGTGTATTAGGATCGAGGACGGGGACGGGTGTGGCGGATGGGACGAAGTGTCTTTGACCCTAAATTTGGTCGATCTGTGACCTGTAACCAAGTATTGTTGGTGTATTGGGATTGGGACTGTGACCTTGAAATTCGTTAACATGTAATTGAAAATATAACATGTGACCAACAAATGTGGAATAATTTTTTAAATTGTAATCAATTAAAAATCTATGACCTCCATGAAAAAAAAAATCTGTGACCTATAATTTTTATCAGTGACCAATGAAGTCAATTGTGAATAGCTCAATTTCTTGATCTGTGACCTCGAAATAATCTATTACCAATTAATTTAATAAATTGTGACTGAAAATTAAATTTTTAATTATTCAATAAGATATCTGTGACCTCGGAATCAGAACAGTCGCCGGAATTAAATGGCGGTGGAACGGTCATCGAAGTAGTCGTCGGAATTAAGTACGGTCGGAGAAAAGTCGTTGGAGTAGTCGCCGGTCACAGTCACCGGAATAGTCGCCGAAGGTGGGGTGGAGTGGGGTGGGGTGGGTCAATTATATTATATTACAGTTAAATATTTAATTTAATAGATTAATTGTAAAATATAATTAATTAATTCTTGGAAAAATCTGAGTTTGTAAATTTAAATATTGTGACCTAATTTTTGATTTCGTGAAAGATAATCCCTGACTCGTGAATTTTTCCCAAAACAAAATCCCTTTCAAAGATGAGGGAAATTTCATTCATGAATAAAAACAATAGAAATTAATTACCGATTTTGTTGTTTCTCGTTACAATTATTATTGTAATTTAAAATCCAATTACATGATTTATTTTATACGTCTCATATAATTAAAAAAAAAAAAAAATCACCCTACAATTATCATAATATGTGCATAATTAAACTGATAAATACCCTCTAGAGAAGAATATTCATGTGTGCAAGATATCCTTAAACATATAGAAGAGGCAGTTTCTTGACGTCATCGTCAACCAAAACGACGTCGTTTTCATCGTCGACCAAAACGACACCGTTTACACATTTCAATTTACATCGCCTCACCGACTGCTGGATATTTTCAAGATATTTGATCTATTCATATGGCATCCAAAAGAACCAGAACAAACCTCCAGTTCATGCACCGTCTAACCCATCAAATGTGAGTATCTATTTCGCAATCTTCCTTACAATTTTGAATTTTATTTGTGACGGGTCTTGTAGATTAATTTGAATCTTGAATTTCTTCGCTTTCAAAAATGTGGGCCTATTCTAAGAAGAGTTTTTTTGATGATTTGATTAGATTCTGTAAAAAAATTTATAGTATTTTGATGATACATTCAGAAATTAATATGCTGGTTATTTATAGTTTCCATGTTAGGAATTATGTTATTGAAGGAATTATTATGCTCTTGAAAGGAAGAAGAAGGAAAAAAAAAAAAAACTCCGTATTTTTCGGAGACATGGTGTCCATCTCCGTAAAATTTGGAGACATGGTGTCCGGACACGACCCGGACACCATGTCCGTGTCCGCGTCGTCCGGACACAATGCGGACGGTGCTCGGACACCGTGTGTTCGTGTCCGGACACGATGCGGACATGAACATGGTGTCCGCGTCGTGTCCGGACATCATGTCTCCGGAAATTTTTTTTTTTTTTTTTTTCCTTCCTTTGTCTATTTCACCTTTGAATTACTCACTATAATAATGAATATTTTTGAGCCTTCAAGGAACTGATCCAAATATAGAAGTATTTGTTGGGATTCATTTCGATTTAATTGGATTTGTGAACTTTAATAAATGTACCATGTTAGAGGATGGAGAGGTGGACTAAACTAACATGGCATGTAATGGTTGCCAATGGATCTATTTCTTTGGATTTTACAATAAATAGAATTAAGAGGCAACAAATGATTCATGTACCCTCTCCAGTTTATTGGGAATGATTCAATATTTCACGTCTTGCCATCCAATCTACCTATATTTATTTTTATTTCCCTCAATCATTGTAATCATATATATCTTTGGTCTCTTTCCAAATCCTTTAATGACAATAGACCTTTTAAACAAGGTATTTTGAATCATGTGAGGAGAAATATGAAAAATTGTGTAAAACTGCTTTTTATTCTCTTTTCATGTTCTGGTTTCTCTTTGATTTTGCTTCGTAGGGTTTATTTAATTGAGGTCATTTTCACTGTCAAATTGCTTCGATAACTACAGGTATGATTTCTGCATCTGCTCGTGCTTTATACTAGGTTTCTTTTCAATATTCTTTAGTGACTTGCTTCTGGAAATACGATTGGTAATACGGATGTGTTTCTTTTTCTAAATTGTATAGTGGACATGATGCTATTCTTTGATGCTTTCAGGATGATTCATATGTTGACAGCTATATTAGCACCGTTGGAGTGGATTTTGTGAGTTTTATTTTCATAATCCCTTTATTTATGTTGATTAGATTGCAAAATAGTTTAGTTATTTTCAGGTCTTTGGCTCCGTTTTTATTGGGATCTAATATAATTATCCATAATCTATCTACCTTGTTTACCTTAAAAGAGAGAAACCAAGATTTACTATTTATTCTTCTAGGCAAGTTTCAGAAGTTGGACTCCCAGTATTTCCATGCCTGGAACTATAGGAGATTAGTAACAAATTTTGATTTCTTAGGAGTTAATTGATAGTTGCATTTGTTGATGTTATTCTATTTGGGCCTTTATTTTCAAATACATAATGATGTTAAAGTGGATATATGTATGTTGTATTTATTGTTTAAATGTTAATCTTGATTCCATGACAGGGGTATCTTCAACATCTACTAAATGGTGCAAGGGCTAGATTTTTTCTTCTAGATGGCGCAGTTTTGGGTGAAGGACGAACTATTGCAAGGTTCATCTGGGAGAACTAGCACCAAGGGAGAAGGAAGTAATTGTAAGTGTTCTGTGATATTCACTGGTTAATGCAAGTTAAGTGTCACATGAGGTCTTATCTTAATTATATCGAGCAACGGTAATTGGCTAAACTTTGATACACTGTCTAATTAAACTCGAGTAGACGAGTCCTATTTTTTTTCTTTTTCTAACGACTTCATGCACATGGATTTCCATTGGTACAAACTTCAAATTTAATTCTAGGAGACACTTGGATGATGACGTGAGTGCAATGTGTATAAAAGGTACACGTTCATATTTGTTGTATACGAGTCTGCTAGGGGTTAAATGACATAATAAGATAACCATTTTAATTTAATTATATTGTTGTCATTTTCTCTCTGTGTGTAGAGATTTATTACATATTCAATGATTATAATCATTGGTTCAATAAAAAGTTATTTCTGACCTAAAGTATTTGAGCTTTAAAGGATTTCTCAGTTGGGTTCCTTATACTTTTACCTTATAGTGCATGCTTTGAACAAGCTTTTGTATAATGTATTTGTATAAAGTTATTATCTTCATTTTGTCTAATTTTGTACGAATACTATATACTAGAGAACTAAATCTATTAAAATTTGGATTTCTAACCATCATTCCACGCTATTACTTACTCAATTAAACAAAAACACGTGCATTGCACGTGGCTCGACTAGTGTTAAAAGAAAGAACCTTAAATAATATTAACCAAAACTACGATAAAATATACATCAAAAGTTCAAAATCATAAAACGAACTTGCGATATGTACAAATTTACAAAACGATGATGGAGTTGCAGCACTTGCACCTCCGCAGATAACTTCAAGAGTGTTATTTATCATCATCGTCTCCCTCGTTCATCTCTTCTTCGATTGTCTCCAACTCGGGGATATTTGAAGGCTTGTGAGGGTATGTAACAAAGATGGGCGGAGCAAAATCCATCCAAGAAGCAAAATTTCTAATACTTTTAGCCATTGAATCGAAGGCGATGGCTATCTTGCCCAAAGTTAAATGACGAGCAATATTTAGATCCCAAATTCAACAGTTTGCTCCCTTCCCTCCTGATTTTGGGAAGAAAGAGAGATGGGAAAAGTAAGCTTATGAATTTGGGTTCTGAAGTTGATAAATGAGAGAAGATGAGAAGAAATGTGAATAAGGTGGCAATATATAGGAGGAATAGGTAGGGAGGAAAGGGCGTAGAAAGTGCACATTGGAAAGGACAACCTTAAAATAAGGATGAAATTGCTTATATCATGTGGTAATGAAGCAAGGTGGCAGTTTCTCTTTCAAGTTCGAAGACGAGTGGGTGTGGAAGAATGGACGGCTATCGTTCTTCTTGTCTTACCACTTTTGTTGGGTAATCATGAGATAAAAATGGTCTAAAACAAGTAACGTGTCATTCGGGCAAGTTCAGTGAATTCAGGACCATGGGAGGCAGGATGTAATTTGCTCATCCCTACTTCCTACCTTCCTTGGATGTGATAACTTTTTATCATGCTCCATCTCCAACTTATCACCACCATACTAGGCAGTTATTCTACAATCGAAAAGTTGATAAGAGCAAAAATTTGAATGATGCATCACCAATATGATGGCCATCCTATCACCACCATACTAGGCAACTATTCTACAATCGAAAAAGTTGATAGAGCAGAAATTTGAATTATGCGTCACCAATATGATGGCCATCCGTCAAGCTGTCATGAATTACTGCCAATTGCGGGCAGTTATCGTCCAACTTAAACTAGGAACATAATAACAGGAACGAATATTTGTAGGTGGTGAAATTAACAGGAAAAATCAACCAATTGAGAAACAAGATTCTTAGTCCTTAAAACATTAAAGACATCAACCAATTGAGAAACCAGGAAACTACATGGTGCCTATAATATTGTACCCGAAGCTAAACATTGCTCCAATTCTTGAAATAACCCACTTAACCGTAAAAAAAAATCCAAATACCCAACAGAATCCCAACTCAACAATTACAGGATTATTAATATATTCAGCTCAGCGTGTATGAACAATGGGTATAGGGAAAAAAAAATGGCCAGAAAATGAGCATCTTAAGGAATCGGTAAAATTGACTTCAAAAACTAGTTCCAAGACTGCCATAAAGAACTCGCAACCATGCAAATCAAATTAATGAGAGACTCAACATCCTTCTCAGGACCTCAGACACCCAAATACATTATGATCATTATGCAAGATAAATTAAGGAGAAAAACTTACTTTTCTCTAAAACAAAAAATTGTTTAAAGTTCAAGCATGAACATACAAAAAATAAATAAAAAAATACAAACTCTGCCACACACAAACAAGTACAGGGTTAATTACCTCAATAGTCACTGAACTTTACCGAAAGTTTCCACTAAGTCACTGAACTTTCGAAAAATCACCCCATTGGTCACTGAACTTTAAAAATCACCTCATTGGTCACTGAACTTTGCAAAAGATTTCTACGAGGTCACTGAACTTTGCAAAAAGTTTTCCAGATAGTCACTGGGTTCAGTGACCATCTGGGAAACGTTTTGCAAAGTTTAGTGACCAATGAGGTAATTTTTAAAGTTCAGTGACCAATGGAGTGATTTTTCGAAAGTTCAGTGACTAAACACGTAGGTTTTAAAGTTCAGTGACCTGGTGGAAACTTTGGCCAAAGTTCAGTGACTATTGGGGTAATTAACCCAACAAGTACACAACCTTGAAATTCTTTTTTTCTAACAAATTAATCCCTGGAAACAAATGAGAGAAAGGATTCACGAGACAGAAGTGCTCCAAGGCAGAGACAAATAACGAAAAATTAGCTGAACGGATGGTCAAAGAAAGAAAGAAAAAGAGAGAGAGAGAATCAAGACCAGAAACTAAAGATTTTAATCGGATTCTTTCACTCGGATATTAGCAATCAGATTAGACAAACTACACTTCATGCAGATAAGCACACTCGGACCAAATTAAGTATGAAAGTGTGTAGTCTTGTTTCACATGGGAACACTAATATTGATAGTATAACTAAGAAGGCATGGGACATTACAATTAACAGGATGAAGGGACAGCAAACATCATCTGATTTTATTCGAACAAAATAAGCTACGACTTATTTCCAGTAAATAGAAAGTTGGCTACACGAATCACTTTTCAACTTCTGTTAGATTCACAAAGAGAATGTTCATTTCACATCATCCATGTTAAAAGCATGGAGAAATAAAAGCTACAGAGTGCATAGCAATGGCTTCACACCAATAAAAAGTGATTTTTATTAACTAGATTAACAACACTACAATGTGGTTGCAAGCATTTCTTCTTTCTTCATCAATAATATGCATAATCATTAACCAAAGAAACCCATGATTTATATCAAAATGCAGCAATGTGAAAATGATAATTGCTCATTTCAAGACAAATAAAAAACTCATATTACCAAAATTAATACAGGTTTCATTTCCTCTAGGTGGTTAAGAAGTAGAAATAATCTATATAATCCAGAATAGTGCCATAGTTTAATCCCAAAATCACTTTAAAAGTACAAAAATCAAACAAGAAAGGACCCTAAAAATTCCAGTTTTGATTCACATTCAATATCAAACCATTTCAATTCTGCAATTCATTCGTTAAAAAAAGGAACAAATAAGCAAGGCCTTATTTCCAGCAAATAGAGTTGGATACACAAATCCCTTTTCCACCATTCTATTTGATTCTATTTTTTATTTTTATTTTTAAAAAAGAGTTTATTTCACATCATCCAGGTTTAAAAGTAGGGTGATCCCCGACATTGTATAGCAATGACTTCACACCAATAAAAAATGTAAACTTTTTGACGTACTACAATCTGGTTGCAAGAAATTCCTCTTTCTTCATCAATAACATGCATAATCATTAACCAAAGAAACCAATGAGGCAATGACCCATATCAAAATGCAGAAATGGGAGATGACAATTCCTCGAATCATGATAAGTAACAAAACTCGTTAACAAAATTAACACAGATCTCATTTCGTCGTGGTAGTAGTAGAAGTAGAAATAATCTATATTATCCAGAACAGTTTAATCATAAAATCGCTTAAAATACAAAACTTAGAAAAACCTGCCATGGAGATTCCAATTGTGATCCACATTTAGGATCGAACCTTTTCAAATCTCGGGAATCTCCACGTCACCATCAGTAATCTCCTGCTGTAGATCCTTAGGGTCCTTCCCGTCGACTGTACATCCGACGGAAACGCAAGTTCCGAGGATCTCCTTGACTGTGCCAGACAAATCCTTGGCCATTGAGCGTGGCTGCATGACCTTGGCAATCTCGATTACGTCATCAAGGGAGATGTTGCCGTTGTGCTTAATGTTCTTGGTCTTCTTCCGATCGCGCTCGGGCTCCTTGAGGGCCTTAATGACGAGCGCCGCAGCGGACGGAACAACGGTCACCTTTGCCTGGCGGTTCTGCACGGTGAGCTTGACAGTCACGCGGAGGCCCTTCCAGTCCTTGGCGGTTTCCTTTGCGATATCCTCACCGATTTTCTTCGGGGACAGTCCGAGGGGCCCGATCTTTGGAGCGAGGGAACTGGCCGCTCCGACCTCTCCACCGGTGACCCGGACGAACACATCCACAACCTGACTCGGGTCAAACTTTGGCGGCATTTTGGAGAATTCGGGTCTGCCGGTATTCGAGGGTTAGGTTTGGCGATTGAGTGGTTTTAGGGTTTTGAGGTCTGTAGTAATATTAGGGCTTTTTTATGAGGCCGGGTCTGTACTTTAAGATTGGACTTTCTTGTTATCATTATTCTGTTGAGGTCCAAATATTTGGGCTTCCGGGTTGGGTTTCGTACGGAGGAAATTAGGCCTAATCTTGCTTTTATTTTTAAAATTTCAAAAAGGATTAATTACATAAATCCAGGTATTTAAATTTTAAAGTACAAAAATCAAGTGTGAAGATTTTTTAATCAAAATTCAGATATTGAATTAATAATTAAATAATATACACGCCCAAACCTAATTTTATTTCATTTCTCTCCCTTCTCTAGGGATGTCAACGAGCCGAGCCCGAGCTGGAAAAAAAAAAAAAAGCATGGGCTCAGCTTGAACTTTTTTGGACCGAGTTTTTTTGGCCCGAGTCGAGCCAAGCTTTTAAGACTTGGCCCGAGCTTTAGACCAGAACCTAAACGGGCCAAGTCGGCTCGTGTTTTTTGAATTTTTTTTTATATATAAATAAAATTCTTAAAAGCTGCCTACAAAGGCAACTTAATTGAAAGCTGCTGCTCAAAGGCAGCTTATTTTAGCTGCCTAGAAAGCTGCCAGGCAGCTTTCCTAAAAAAAAAAAAATTAATTAATTTTTCTTTTAATTGGCCGGCTCATTCGGGCCGGCCCGGGCTTTGGCTCAGTGTAATCGAGCCCGGCTCGGGCTTTTTACGAGCCGAGCCCGAGTCGACGAGCTTTTTTGCCATCGCTACCCTTCTTCCTCTTCATTTCTCTGCCTCTTCTCTCTCTTCATTTCTTTTCCTTCTCTCTCTCCGACAATAGGCGACCCATTCAAACTCTAACAACCAAAAACGAAGGAGATGCGTCGGATGACGCTGCGGTGCTGAGAACGACTTTCTGTTTTTCGATCTGCCTTCTCTCTCTTTTTTCTCTGCCTTCTCTCTTTGACATTGTCGGCGCTTCGTTGTGAACGCCGTTTCATCTCCCTCGCACATGGCTGGCATCAAGGGTTGTTGAGCGTCACCGAGCAATGCCTCTGTGCACAAACTGCAATGGCGAATGGGGAGCTGCTGCGTGAAATAGTGGCGTCACGAAGGTGTTGTGGTGATAACTGTAGCGTTTGGTTTTGTGTTGAATGGGGCATCTCTTCACAGTGCTCGTGTGCGCTGACGATAGGCGTAGCACTGGCCACCGTGCGCAATGCATGGTGTTGACCCCCAAAAAATGAACTTAACAGATACTGGGTCCACTATTGCCACGTCAAGTACGGATCCAGCGCGTTTCTACTAGAATGAAATTGATAGTTTGACTAGGTTGGACGTGGGGGGCACTTTTCGGCAAGAGACAAAGATGTACGGACCCCGACGGTATGATTACAGCGGTATTCGGGCTATCAACGAACACCGAATCGATTTCCCATATTAAATCTCTCTTTTGTTACTAAAATATGTGGAGGGATAGATATGATATAGAACGATAACACGTTTGTATTGGAATCTTGATATATTTGCTATTGTGTTTGTCGAAAAATCTGTAAAGAACCCAAGTATATAAAATCTTATAAAAGATTTCACAAGATGAATCTATTATTTCATGTCTTTTTCCCAGATACAGATGCCAACCATTTTTCTATACAAAGAGAAGTTATTTATACTAGTCTATCCGACATGAAAGCCCTTGGATCAAATCCACGTGGCGGCATCTCCGGACTCGAAGCCTCTTGTCAATGTCTATTCCATACAATTAATGTTTGGCATGGGGTTTGTCGTCCTAGTGATAGGCTGGCATACTGACACTCTTATTCATGTCTCATCAATCACTTCTAAAAGATCTTCAGATCCATAATGGTGGGTAGCATCGGATTCTGTTGGATCAGGGTCAGCCTTTGTTGAAGAGCTCTTGATGATAAAGGGCTTCGGATGTCTTTGTTGAGCCTCTGTACAAAGCTTTGGGAGTTTCAATGCTTCGGACTTAAAGAGCCTCTGCGTTCACGAGGATGTGCTTCAAATAGCCTTCTGATGTTAGGGATGAAGGGACGTCGGTCAAACAGTGCTTCGGCCCTTGAGGGAACCTTGGATAACCATCACTTTAGTTGACTTCGACCTTGTAACCTTCTCTCCAACTAGCTCTCTATCAACTTAACTACTAGGTGTGCGTGGCTGCCCACGTGGACATGTTGCTTATGTGGCAGCCCACATGGAGTGCTGATTGGAACCTCTAATTTTGGGGGGTAACAATAGTCTCCCAAGTCTATGCATGATTTATTCATGTAATGCATGGACTTTAGGGTGCTAGGTGATCTTCTGAGGGGAAGAGGTTCTAACCTTCCGATGTGGTCCACTTGTTGAAAATCCTTTTGTGTTTCTTGTGCTTGCAGGTTTGATCCATTTGTTTATGAGATTCTGTTCTCAATGTCTGGGGTAAGCAACGTAACCGAAGTCCATAACCAAAGTTGTGAGCGTCTGCCGCTGATAAAACAGCCTCATATTGATATTCACGAGTAGTTCATTATTTGTTTTAACAATCTTTGAGAAACACGAGGGGTCCTGGTAGATGGTGCCTCAATGATGTGATGTTACTGGCTATTTCCAAGGAAAGACAATCATGATGGTGACACGCAACATCCACTGCATTTAATGTGTAATCATGGCTGTCTCTTTCGCTTCCCATTTATATTCCAGGCGCAATAGGGCGCATACGTCTGACGCCTTAATCCAAGTCCTTAAATCCGAATCATCAGGAGCAATATTGTGGTGGATCGAATCGAGTTGTTTGGTGTATGTGACCAACTATTTGATTTATTGTCAAACTGGAACTTAGTATAACATCACAATAAGATCGTCCCTAGTAAGGACGGAGCTAGAGATGACAAATTTCCTTATTTGGAGCTCATTTTTAACTGTAATGAACACTGGTTTAGGGTTTATCGATTTTGAAATCAACAATGGAACGGTAGGTTTTGCTAGGGTTTGAGGTGTTTCGAAATTGCAGTGGTTGTTGGCTATGGTAGGCTTTCATTACAGAGGTTGTGGTAGTTTGAGATGGTGGCGATGATATCGATTTAGGTTCAACATCATGTGGGTGGCTGCAATGGCAGTCTTTCGACGATGAGTAAATTTTCTTAAGTTGACTTTTTAGTATATGGTGGGTTTTCTTAGTATATTTTCAAATGTACAATGGGTAGTTATGGTGGCCGTTGATGGTGCCGACACTTTAGTGGGTATTGGTAAAGGGAGTTGTGGTAGCAATGTGGGTCGAAGGTGGCTATTTCTAGTAAGGCTTGTCGGAAAAGGAAGAGAGAGACGATTTTGATTCACGTGGGGTGAAGGGTGGAAGATGAGGTGTTTTTAGTTTTTTTTTTTTTTTGATTTTTTATAATTTAAGTTACTATTTTGCCCCTAACAAATTTGGTCAAAATCAAAATTTTTTTGTCAACTAACGGTCGAATTAATCCATTTAGACTCTAACTGTATATTTTTGAAATGTTTGGGATTTTGGATGGTACAAATTGAAAGTTATAGTAAAGTCTGCAAAAATTTAAAAAGTTAGGGACCGCTGCTGCAATTTTTATTGAAAATATGAAAGTTTTGAATTTGCATGTAATATTATTTTATTGAAAAATATGTGGTCGAAAAGAATAAAGAAAAAAATATATTTTAAAAAATGGAGAATTTTTACCATAATTTTTTCACATTATAAAATTGGCTTATTAGTACAAAATATCCATGCGTTTGGTTATAGTGTGTAAAACGTTCACATGTTTCAATTTTTTGCATTTTCATCCATATTTCCAAGTTTCATTGCGAAAAATATCATTTTTTTCAATTCTCATCCATTTCTTCTATAAAATTTGTGAAATAACAAATATACCATCTTATTTAAATAAAAAAAATAAAGAACTAATTGCAACCATATTCCCATATTTTTCAAAAATTACAAATGAGTCCCAAACAAAATAATTAAAAAGCAAAAGCAAAAATTATTTCATCATCTTCCCCCATCTCATCCTATTCCACCCCAACCAAAAATAAAAAATAAAATGGAATAAATGGAACCGTCAGCCTAATTACGCCCAAAGAATAATGCGGTAGTTATAGTGCAGATTTGGGGTGTCATATCAACAGAGAGATGGGAAAATTATCAAGAGTTCCACAAATGTTGGTTGTTCTCACGAATTATAGGAAATAAATTTGTTTGTCACGAAATTGAGATTAATTTCTGAAAAGAAGAAAATTAGAGTCAATGAATAAGATAGTAAATCAGATCAATCAGATCAATTATTCCATTCTTATAACACAATTAGAGGCTTTCATCTCGACACTCTAATTAGAAGATATGTCGTTTAAATCCAATTTAATTCTAACGTCAACCTAATGGTTAATTTTCCTACTACATTGTCATACTTAGTTTATCGAAATCAGATTCAAAATCGATTATATACTAAAACATAAAGCAGTAGAGAATCACACCAATAAACTTAAATAATTGAGATTAAAAACTAAGTAATTATTTCAACCAATCTATAGAGAGAGAGAGAGAGAGAGAGAGAGAGAGAGAGAGAGAGAGAGAGAGAGAGAGAGAGAGACTAATTCTATGACTCATTTAATAAAAACTAAGCCAATGTCAAAATTAATTCATGGTGATGAGAATAAAACCATTAAATCAATTTAATTTCAATTGTAACTCTAGAATCTAGTTTTCCTATAACACAATTACGCATTAATTTATTGGAATAAGATGGGGGGCTTTATACATCTAGCATAAAGTAGTAATCAATCCACCAATAACATTCATGATATTATAATTCAACAAATATTTCAATTCGTCGATAGAAAACGTGTGACTGAATCTATGATTAATTTAATAAAAGTTAGATCAATCTCATTACAAATTCAAGAAATAAATTCTAGAATCGTTCAACAAGAGAATACCAAAATATGTGAAATCACCAATTCCAAAAGATTTCTCCCCTAACTTCACCAAAAGAATTAGTTGTTCATCGTATTCCTTGAGCCCTAGAGATGATGAAGATGAAGAATTCGGCATCTAGGGTCTTCTTATTTTTCGATCGGACAACTTTTAGTATTTTGGCCATAACTAACTCAAATGACTACAACTTTACTTGAAAGTTGATATGTGATAATGTTTTAGCTATATTTCATCTCTTTGACTCCTTTCCTTATCCAATTGATCTCTAACACTCTCGAATTTTCATCACAAGATTAGAAACAAACTTAGAGTATTTGCATTTTAGTCCCTGAACTTTCAATTTCTTTCATTTTGATCTTTTTTCATTCTTTTCTTCTAATTTCCATTGTATTCGTCAATTTGCAACCTAACCTAAAATAAAAGTGTACTTATAACATCTAGGCACCAATAAATCATTAAAATGCAATTATTAATAGATGAAAAACGTGATAATTGCACTATTATCACGGCCTCCATCAGCTAACCACTACCCAACCCCCAAACATTTTCCCATAAATCAATTGAACAAACAACATATTTATATATTCAAAATGAACCAAAAATGTAGCTGGTCGTGCGGACACACATTGCCTTTCTTCTTTAATTTCGGTGCCGACAGTGGTTTCCACCGTCGCAAACCACTCATTCCGGCTTCACCACATGACACCGCACTTGCTACAACAATGTGCTTCCATCAACAATGGGTTTCTAAAAGTTTCTTGACTTTGTGAAATTTTTCGACAAAGATCGATCATGAAAATGGCTACACAAGTCAATGTGAAAAGGAAAGACTACTCCCAATGGATTTGTCCAAAAAAAATTGATATGTTTGCTCCCCCGTGTTGTTGGTAACATTCACCAGTTTTTTGGAACAAATTATTCACAAATGAAGCAGAAACACAACTACACGAACTACGAGAAAAATGAAAATCAATGGGGAGCCAAATCTTAAATTAAAGTATATTGCTAAGGAGAGCAAGGAGCTGAAATCTTCATTTTTTTCGGAAATAGCATTGAAGCTAGTTCACCAACCAAAAAAATAGCATCAACAAACAAGTAAGCCTTCAAGCTATTGTTGCAAGTAGTTGCTACCACGGTTAGATGATTAATTTCGACATCCAAAAAGTGCTACATCTTCATGTTCTCCACAGTCAAGGCAACAGATTTTGTCAAAAAGAAACAAAAATGATACTAGTTTTCACAAGTTTAGGAAATGGTTATCTATGTTTTGAGTTGTTGCGGGGATATGAGGAAGATAATGAAGTTATTTTTGTTTTTTATTTTGATTTTTAATTATTTGTTTGGGACTCATTTGTAATTTTTGAAAACTTTGGATCTATGGTTGCAACTAGTTCTTTATTGTAATTTTTTAAATTTAAATAAGATGGTATATTTATCATTTCGCAGATTTTTATAGAGAAATTGATGAAAATCGAGGAAAGTGACGTTTTCCGCAATGAAACGTGGAAATGAGGATAGAAATGCAAAAAAATTGAAACTTAGAGACATTTTACATAATAAAGACCAAACGTAAAGACGTTTTGTGTTAATAAGCCTTACAAAATTCAAGCGGGCATTGACCTACTCCCTTCCCTCCGCCCCTAATTTCACGGATCTCAAGTTTGGCTCCCGAGGTTCAACGCCTCAAGGCCGCCATCCCCTCATTCTTTGGTCGGCAAGCTCAAACAATTGGTATACACGCATGCTATGAGTAGGATATAAGGGAGAATACCTGCATATGATCATATATCATTAGTGCACTATTGGTAAAATAGGCCTTGGGCCTAGCTGTAGCGTGTTTGCCGTGCCGAATGGGGAACTAAGCATTCTCACTACGTGACATTTTCCCCCATTCGAATTTGCTTACATCCTCGTAGCGAGAAGTGAGTTTCGCATCAACACGCATCCGTCTCGTTGAAAGGTTAACAACGACACCATTCCATATGGACATGTCTCAAAACTTGCAGCAAGTTGTACTTACCGCCTCCGACACCAACCTTCACCCTCTGCCCCTCTGAGCATTGGTTCCTCGGGTGGACGGTCTCCAAATCGCAGCGCCTCAACGCATGTCAAATTGTGCCATGCATGATGTGCTCTTTGAAACCTCCTTGAAAGGCACATTGGCAATTGCACAACGCTGCCCTCTTCATCCTTCTTCCCCACAGCTTCATTCGTCGTGTCCCGCCAACTTGCCGACACGACCCGTGGCCCAAAATCTTTTCTCCGCAAGAACACACGACATTGTCCTATAACAACACCCCATGCTCGAGTGGTCCCACTCTGATACCAACTTTCATGGATCGCAGGTTTGGCTCCCGAGGCTCAACGCCTCAAGGCCGCCCTCCCCTCATTCTTTGGCTTGCAAGTCCGAACAACTGGCATACGCGCATGCTATGAGTAGGATATAAATGAGAATACATGCATATGATCATATATTATTAGTGCACTATTGGTAAGATAGGTCTCACACCTAGCTATTAGCGTGCTTGCCGTACCAAATGTGGAGTTAAGCATTCTCACTGCGTGACACATGAGCCATAGTTTGTACTAAACATTACAAAGATTATAACTTCTCTAATACGTACTCCCATATTTTTAAGGGTGAACCGCATTCTTGACGGCCCCCACCTGTCTTGTCTTGAGTCTTGGTAAATCGCAAGTTATGCCTTCGAGGATACATGATGAAATGCTGCTTGTACACTTGCACTTACCCAATGGCCAAATCCATATTTTAGGATTCGAATTCTTGACGCGGCAACCTCAAGAAAAGTTGGAATTTTTGCACCTCCCCCTTTTACCATTTGGAGATGTGCCATGGGGGCCGTACTCCTATATTTTTAACTTTCATCCATACTTGTTAGGTTTCCATATCACTGTCCTCCACATTTTATTTTTAAGTGCCATTATGTTTTTTAATGTCAAAAAAATACCTTTTCAAAGATAAATCTGAACGAACAGGGCCACATTGTTCATGACAAGGGGCCAATTGGCTTCATGTATTCAATCATACATTTTTCAATAACATAATATTATACGTAAATTTAAATTTTTTTCTTAATTTTTAATCACGCATTCTTCATTAATGTACCATTCCAAAATGCATTCTTACTATAAAATATGAAATAAACAGGCTCTTAGTTGTAAAATGTCCAAAGATTTGCAATTGTTGAATTTGAGGGAGAGAAAAAACATATGTTTTCAGTTGTTCTCAACAACAATTTGTAAGGGAGAGAAAAAATTCAATTTTATAAATTGGAAGAAAATGCTGTTGAGAGTGGACCAACAATCGTGATTAAATCACATTCACGTACTTATTTAACGTTAGTTTGGACGAAATCTACTTGCAACGAAAATGATGTTATAAGTTGAGGATGATTGAGTTACGATTTGATAGTTAGAGATTCATTTGTACAAAATGTGAAGAATAGGAACGCCCACAACAATTTTCCCTCTGAATTCACACAAGAATTATTATTTTTTTATTGAAAAAAGTTGAACATATTTCATTTATCACTTTTACAGAAATTGTTTTACATCTTTGTTAACCAATGCTGACGTGATAAATTTGGTTTGCTTGGGTATACAAGTCACAAACCCTTTCATTTATCACTATTCGTCATTGACTCGTGGGGATGTCGGTCTCTAATGGGTGGGGGATCCATATCATGTAGGGCCCACAACTATGGCATTCTGACATATCATAGTTCTACGAATTTCTGCTTTTGGGCCAACCATGGACCATTTCACATTTATTAGTGCGATCACGCTCGTGGGCCCAACAAATTATTCTCGGGGGAAATAATTTGGTTTTCACCCAAATATTTTCTTTGTGTGATTTACTGCTTGTTTGAGCCCCATATTTTTGTATAAATACATTTTGGAATAATATATTGATAGAGAATGTATTATTAAATATTGTTTTCATTGAAGAATGGGTTGAAAAGAAGAGACCGAAAAAGTATTTTAGAAAAAATAGATATCAAACAAGGGCTAAGCTTTTCTTATTGTTCAGAATGATACAATTTACCATCAATAATTTTTAGGAAAAAATCTAGAGCTGTTAGGGCTTGCTTGGGAGTTTCGGTGTACCTGTTATAAACGTTTTTTAAATTTTCTATTTTAAATTTTTTTGAGTAGATCGATTTTGAGGAGTTTTAGTAGCGATTTTTAAAACTGTCCAATTCATATTTAGGGGTTTATTATCCATCAATTTAAAAGTTTTTTAAAAGAATAACATTACATGTATGTCCTTTAGTGAAATTTTCAATTTATAATTTTTTATATGAATTTTTTTTACTCATAATTGTTATTTTACTTATAAATATTTTTTACATATAAGTTAATATTTAACTTAAAAATTAAATAAAGTTAAATATTTACTTAGATTTTTAAGTTCATATTTTTCACTCAAAAGTAAATTTTACAATTACAAGTTAATTTTATAGTTTTAAATAATTTTAAGTGAATTTTTTACCTATAAGTAAGTTTTTATATTTTATAAATGAATTTTTAATTTATTAGTAGTATTTTTATTTTATAAACAATTTTTTTTTTTACATAAAGTGATTTTTACTTATAAGATTTTTTAATTATAACGTAATTTTTTACTTATAAGTATTTTTTAATTCTAATTTAATTATTTACTTATAAATAGTTTTTTATGTAATATAATTTCATTTACAAGTTAGTTTTGAAGAAAATATGTTGGTTGAAAATAATTATTTAATAAATAGTAAAATTAAAAGATAATATGAGAAACAGTCAAAACCTACCGATTTGTGGGTTGAGAGAACCGGTCAAAATTACACTACACCGACTTTTGACAGTTTCTAAACCATCCAAAATCAGTTATCAGAAAAACTAATAAGCACCGATTTTTTCAACCCTTCATAAATGGTACTACCTAAAATTAGCGGAAAAAAACCTCCCAAGTAGGCCCTAAGTTGATTAAGCTCGAATTTATTTAGTTAAAAATTAAATTTATAGTAGATTTTAATGAAATTTAATGGTTGAAAAGTAACCAAGTTTGATGAAAGTTATAGATTCTATAAAATAATCTTAAAAAAATATGCCAAAGGGCTAAATGTTTTAAACTCATTTTGTGGACCTAACAAACCGCTCCAAAGTGCGGAGTATGTGTTCTTAAACAATTCCGTCTAAAAAGTTGAGTTTTCAAAAAGAAAATAGAATCATTTAAATATATTTATTTTTCTCCTCAAATGCGAGCCACGTGCACAATTTTTATAAATAAATGATAAAAGTTTTGAAATTAAAAGAAACAAATTCTACTCTAATGTCATTGAATTAAGCCAAATGTACAGGGCCCTACCCCCTCTCACATAACGCGGATTCATCTCAATAATAAAAAAAAAAAAAAAAAGTAAAAGAAAATTGCCCACCCCCTTGTGTGAAATCCCAAAAATAAGTCAAAAATCTGGTACAATTTAAAACGCTAAAAACTGAAAATTAAAAAGCCATAAAACAAGCAAAAAAGCGGACTTGAAACCAGCTGTTCGACCTCCAAATCCAATTGATTCAACTTCTAAATCTGCTTTTATTCATTTTATTATGGGATAATCGCAGCAGCGTTACCAAACCTTTCATTAAGTAGCAGTTTTTGTCCAAACCTTTCATTTGAGTCACCAACGGTACCAAACCTTAAAAAATGTCGCAATCGAAATCCAAATGAATGGTTTATATTAGTTTGACCATTAGTTGACTAAATAATTGATTTTCACTGATTTTTAAAGGTCAAAATGTTAATTTAAAATTTTGTATAATAAAATTATCAAAATCAGATAATTAAAATTAAAACCCCATTTCCCCTTCCTCTCCACCCCCAATCTGCAAATCTGGGAAATCAACTGGAGAAAATTTTCTGTGATTAATCGAGAAATCTGCATGCGGAAGTGAAAATTCCTACGAAATCTCTAAAAAATGTGACAAGTGATATTCTCTTACACCAGTATCTTCAAAAGAGTAATGAAAGATTCTGTCGGGCCCACCTCTACTCTTAATTTTTGTTGACCTCAAAAAACGAACTTAACAGATGTCGGGCCAATTCGTGCATACGTAAGTCAAATCCGACACGTTAATGTAAATCTACAGTCAAGATCACTCCGAAGTTTGAACGTGGGAGGGGCTCAACGACACAAGATGTTTTCATTCAGGTTCTGGTAAGATTTCTGGGACACGATTGTCTGATAATCACCACTCAATCAGAACGAGATTTGTAATAGCAAATATATACGAGAACAAATTGTACTGTTTTGTGTATTCAAAGTTGCATTATTAGAGAATCATATATCTATAGGTATTAAGAGTTTCATTAGTCTTTAATTGTTACAGGGTAGGGGTATTTATAGTTTTACAAATGGAATGGTGATCCCTGGATCAAATTATACGTGGTCTCATCTCCTCGTTGAAACATCAGATCCTAGCCATCAAGTTGACCTTCATAGCTTTTCAAACCATTTAATGTTCTTACATCATATTGACAAGACAAGACACAAATAAGATCTTCATCATGAACTCAATCCTTACACGTGGGTCGTCACTAGCTGAGGAGCTTGTGCCTCGGATAAAAATAGAGCCCCCAGAGCCTCAACTTAAGGGCTTCGAAACTACAAGGGACTCGGATGTACATAGGCCTTGGATAACAATAGAGCCTCAGCAAAAGGGTTTTGAAACTATAGAGGCCTCGGATAACAACAAAGCCTCAACATGTACATAAGCCCCGGATAACAACAGAGCCTTAGCATAAGGGCTTTGAAACTATAGGGGCCTCGGATGTACATGGGCCTCGGATAACAACAGAGCCTCAGATGTACATGGATCTCGAATAACAGCAAAGCCTCAGCATAAGGGCTTCAAAACTACAAAGGCCTCGGAAAAATGTAGCAAGAGGTCGACAACCTAGTTAAGATGACCACGTGACAGTATCTAGTAACGAGTTATAACAATTTTTGAAGGTTGAATAAATAAGGATAAACATTCACGATTAATTTACATGGGATAAGAATTATATATGATTAATCATTATCCATTTCAATGCGATGCGCCAAATGTGCCCTAATTTCATATGATTATGCAAAACATAGATATAAATGCAATAAAACTAAGTACCTCTTTTCGACGTCATATTCCATGTAAAATTTCCTAATAAAATGATGTAAATTATATTAAAAACTTATCGTGTAAAAATAATAAATGTTAATAAAATAATTTGAATTTTGTAAAGATAAGACGAGAGATAGACACCTCTTTTAAGACGTGCGTTTGACGCATATTTAACTATTTTCAATATCCGTTTGGACCATACAATAAGTATGATGTAGTTCTCAAAACGCGTTCTAGATGATGTAGACGATTTGTGGATTCGAATAATATGAAAGTTAAACATATTATCGAAATTCTCGAAGTACTAGTTTGGATTTTGGAATGATCTACTTTGATACGTCATAACTTTTGCTATGATTGATCGTTTCTCACTCCATTAAATAGCGAAAAAATTAGGTCAAGAACACTTCAAAATGATATTAAGAATACAATATTTTGATTTCATTTCGCATCCCCTAATAAGTGCAACAAAATATTTCGTAAAGGAATCTAAACAACAATTTTCTAAAAAAAAAAAATCAAAAATTTTGTGGGGTGGGTCCGCCGCTGTCTTGATTTGAATGATTAGTATTCAAGATTTCATTACCTAAATGATGTGTATTATTACTCGAGCATATAGAAAGTGTCCTACCGAAACATTTACGAAGATGAGAAGATTAAAAGCCGGTGACGTACTCGTCACAAAACTGAAAGTGACCCTACTGTTTTGCCGTGGACCTTGGATCTTCAGAGACAGCTTTTCTGCGCCTTACGTTAGTACCACAAGGAAACTGTCACTTCGTTAACGTAATTCCGAAGCCAACTTAAGGCGACAACTCCTCCTGTTCATAAGCATGCTTTACAGGTTCCTTTGTTTTTTAATTTTTATCTTATTAATTTTGTCGTTTTTACATTATCACTTTGATAGAAATCATGGCACAAAGTGTGGGTGATGAATAGTGATGTTGGTTACTGAAAACAAAGTAATTGTTTGCTTCTCTCCTCATTTTCAATGTGCTACTACCACTTTGCAATTTTTTTTATTTATTTATTTTTTCTCTCCCACCGTAAAATTCGCTCGAAAAATTATCCCACGTTCATAATTAGAAATCCTAATTATATAATATCAAAAGCCAAAAAATCACTATTCAAAGCATTATTTTTTGAAAATAATGACCACCAAACATGATTCCATGTACAAGTTCTACACGGTAAAAATAATTAAACTGCACAACTTAAGCCACGTTTGGCCCCCATAATTTGCTATTTTAATTTTTGGAATAATATTTTTTTAAAGAATGCGTGATTAAAAAAAGATGAGAAATTTTTTGGTTCATGTGTACAATTATTTTATCGAAGAACGTGTGATTAATAAGAAGATAGAAAAAATAAATTATAATTTTAATGAGACCAAAAAGACCGAAGTCTTTATCAATAACACGTTCTCAATTGTTCGACCACATAATAGACTAATGAAGCTGGTTATTCGGCAGGAATTGGTTCAATATTAATTAATGCCAAGTGTTGTAACATCAACACATGAAAACAGTAGAGAGTAAATTAAAACAAGTAAAAAGGAAAAGAAGGCGTTGATCCAACGTCGTTGGTCGTTTCACGTGATCCATCTCACAATCTTGTCACCAAATGTACTAGGCTTTCGGCTCGTGTTCCTCTGTCAGTGACCACATATTAATGGAATTAAAATCGTAGACTTTGAATTACTTTTACACAACTTGTGTATCGATAATTACAAGAAATTAATTTTTATGCTCGTGATGCAATTCGATATTACATTACATCTACTGGAAACTAAGAAACCTCGACGAAGATTGAATCCTGCACATCGAGAACTCTTTTATTTTTGAATCCATAGTAAGAAAAACCTTATTTTACGATAATATACATATATAATAGGGCTTTAATTAAAGAAGGAAAATTTATTTATTACAATGCACGCAAAATCAACTACTACCCGCACGTGAACATATTGTTGCCGTGGGCCCTCTCTTTATCCCACACACGAGTGGCAAATAATCAGCCAGGAATCATGCTACACTTACCTAACTTTTTACATAAAGTTTTACCGAATCGACAAGTGAATTTCACTTTTCAATGTTTCAAGTCAAGGATTTAGTGTAGCATGTGACCTATGTGCACGGCACTATAATACTATTATACAATGCAATGAACAATAATGATGAGTCGAGTCCACTTTATCATCGCCGGTGAATGGCAAATATTGTCGACTTCGCCGGAATATCATGAAATTTTCAGCTGCAAATCTGATCGTGATTTTCTTTAAAACACGTGCACGTAAAATGTAACAAGATCCCCAACATATTTCAAACGTTCGAAAGGTTCTGAATATGTTGAATAAGAAAACTTTTGGCTGTACAGAGAAAATTCATTTTAAGCTTACAGAATAAGGTAATGTACGTACTGATGTTTATCCTCTCAAAAACCAGCATAACAGAAAATGTGTACTAATATTGTCTTCTTAGAAGACAAAAGCCTACAAAAAGCAAGCTCAACTTGTTCTTTGTAGTAATTTGTCTTTAAAAAAACCTAGAAAATGCTATGAAGAAATCCCTGTAACATACCTCCGAACAGGACCTTGGGAACTCTCCAGGAGATCTAAAACGAGGTCCGAATATTCCAGGGATAGATTTTCCAGAAACATGTCACTGAAAAGACCGGATGTCGGCAGTAGGAGGATCGAGAATCAGGCAAGAAAAAGAAAACTCCTAGCTAGTCAGGCACATCAAGGAGTTCCTGTTTCCTGTTTAAACTCTGGTGATGAATTTCAGGAACTGCATAGGGTGAATCAATTGTGCCAAATGCGTCTGTCTTTTGGATGTGGAAATAGAGGTTAGGAACAAAGCTTTCAGTAGTTCGGCTGTACTATGCAACAGACGTTTTGCTGTCTGGTTATGGCTCTAAATTCTTACGTTATTGCTGTTTGAATCAGTTAAAATCTTCAACCTTCTCACTGTTTTCATGAAGTCACTGCAACATCCATAAACGAAACATACAAGTGAAAACAAGTTCATTTAGAAGGAACAAACCACGTATCGTATATGAAAGCACTAACAACTCTTACCTAAATGGTTTATCACCAAGCTTTTGCACTGCGCCTGTGACATCCCAGTACACAACATGAGTCAGCATCTCCGAACTATCAACATCAAACATATTTTCCAATTTCTTGTATAGTTCTTCATATGAACTGAGCAAAGAAATGTCCAATGTACGACCTACGTCTTCCGATTCCATGAAAACCTTGCAGTGACCGGTTTCGGAATTGAGCTCCGAATGAAATCTTTCGCATAATGAGTGCTTTGGTGCATCATGTTGATTAAGAACTGAAACAGGCCCACCAGAAGTATTTCCTATCTTATCTTCATTTCCGCCTGAAGAAATATTGCCTGTGCGAATTGGTGAAACTGTATCGCCGGAGCAGCTCAGAGAAATCTGCTGCTCAGTAAGAATTGGTCGACCAAAAAGTAAAAATTGGCCTGCCTTGTTATTATTTCTTTTTGAAGCTTGGTTCGAATTTCCCATGGAGAGCATACGAGAATCATTCTCGTTGTTACCTGGCTTGGTTATGATTAGATTGGAAGTTCCTGTACGTACAGAAGCTCGATCGAGCGGCATAAAACCAACTGGAAACAAATCCGACTGTAGCTTACTGAGTTGGTGATCGGATATCGATAGACCATATTGAGCATGCCTGGCTCCCTGCATGCCAGCAGGAGTATTGTCAAGAAGACGACCAAACGGGTTGCTGGACCCAAGGACGAGGTTGCTCGAAAAAGCTGACAATGGAAGTTGGCCATCGAGAAGGAAGTCAGGATGTTGTGGCAACCTTAATTTCTTTCGCGGTGGTGAAAAAGGAGAGAGATGGATGGTGGGCATGTCTGACACTAATTCTACCAGCCATGGGCTCACATGTTTTACGTTTTGAAGTAGATCAGGCTCGTCCCAAATCACCTGCAATAAGTCATCTTAAATTAAAGATGTAGATGGAAAAACAAGAAAAGAATGTCCAGTCCTCTTGCAAAGGAAAAGGCTTCTATCAAATTTCAGAAAATATTACAATATTGCAAAGTTAAACCATAAAAGCTCAGCAAGTAAAAGTTCAGAAAGCATCAATAATTGGACCCACTCTGCATACTCACAAATTTAAACCCAAGCAACATCACACATGTACATATTTTTAAAATAAGAGGCTTCTATCAATGCGTGAAAAGATATACGGAAAAAATAAAAAGGAAAAACGATTAGTACAATTGGTTCAAAAAACTAGCAGAGTACCTACCGAGAGAAGAAAATTAATCCTAAAATATCTGGTAAACTTGTAGGAAATATCATGCAATTATTAGAATCAACTGAACCAAATACTTATGATCCAAAATATAACAGCATTATTGCAAGCTTGTAAGGAAATAGCATACAAGATTTAATTCAATTTCCTTTAGAACATCGTGCTTGAGCAGATATTTGTGCGGGAAGCATAAATCTTTTAGCATTATATCGTGCAAAATTTGCAAGCAGAAATAACTATAACCCGACTAACAAGATATATTTAACATTAACTGCATTACCAGGAGAAGTCTCCAAGGTGAATCCGGCCAGTAAATGGGGTCAACAACCTGAACTGACGATATGGTTCCCAGGAACCAACTTATTCGTGAAGAATCCTCTGTTTCAAAGGCCATCTTGAACCTCATGCCGGGGCGCCAACGAATTTGCAATGCCGCCTTTACAAGAGACGCCTTCACACAAAACTCAGGAGTGCTAGCTCGAGGATAATAAACCACCTCGAAAGGTTTTCCATTGGCAGCAAGAGTTGCAGCTTCAATAACTGATTCAGGCTTCACTCTTCCCGTTCCAAGTAAATTCCTGCCAGTATTTCCACTACCACTTCTCGTCAATCTATTCTCGTCTTCCCTCATGAAGTCTGAAAACCCTCCATAAGGCACGACACAACTGCCACCTGCCGGATTCCACAGGGATGGCATTTCCGGTCCCCCATCAATTCCTCTCTTTGCACGCCTGATTCCAATGCAAAGATCCCCATTTTCAGCCCTCAGAAACACAATTGAATCACCTGCCACGAGCTTCTTGCGGTTCACAAAAGTACTCCATCCTGTTGTCAAGAGATGGCGCCTTGGTGTCCCTCTATAAATGTGCCTAAATTTCCAAGTCTCCCCATGAACATCCTTTGCCAAAATGGTCTGAACAGGAGGGTCGGCAGAGTAGTCCAGTCGAGGAAAAATTGTTTCCGCACAGTATCTTGGTACAGAAAAACCTCCACCATTATTGGCATCAGATTGTGTTAATGTCTTAGCAAATGAAGAGGGTGGTTTATCAGGATTATCTGAACCATTCATCCCAACAACCTCACTTTCATCAAAATCAGCCTCATTCCCATTAACAGGAACCAATAGCATTTTCGTAAAAACCTCATCAGTCTCAGGATCCGCCATGAATTTAATTGTAGAAACCCTACAAGGTATATAAGCCGGAACTCTATGGCAGCTCCTAAAATCTACATTTCCTGAGGCGTGCTCCGCGTGCCCCTGTGGGAAGTAAAACACCTTTGAATTCACCGAAGGCATTTGGACCATACTACCAGCACAAGCATGCCATAATTGAGAATCCAAACGCTTCTCGTTTTCCTTCATCTTCTCTTTAGATTCTATAAATGTAATCATCTCAATCAACACTTCTATCTCACAGTAATTAAACCCAAAACTCAATGCATAAAAGGCTCTTTCTTTATAATCTCGTTTATCACACTTCAAACATCCATATCTGCAAAATTAAAGGTAGATTTCTTATGTATAATAAAAAAGCAATAGTTTCTACACAATTTTTTTTTTTTTTTTTTACCAACAACAATAAAATAAATTGAACCAAAAGAAATTTAATTTCTTACCTTTTTTTTTTATCTCCGCTTGTCAAACAAATCCATATGCACAAACATCAAAAACTCCAGAATGATTCAAAATTAAAAAACTCAATCAAAATCTTCTCGTTCTCCTTGTTTAGTTCAGCAGAAAAACACCATAAAATCCAACTTTTCCCAGAATTTTGAAAACCCCGTAAAATTATCTGCTCACACTCAAAAAAAAAAAAAAAACTCAGCCAATAACAAAAAAGAAAACTAATATTCAGAGCCAAAGTAAGAAGACATAAGCCCTAGCAAAACCAGGAACTGAATAAACCGTTGATTTTCTTCAATACATATTTGCAACCCAACTCCATTCACACCAATAATCTCTCAGTTCTCTCTACCCAACTCCCTATTATGTCTTAGAAGGTATATATGTAAAAGAAGTACGCAGATAAAAGTCCTCGCACGTACGCAGAGAAGGCCTTTATAGTAATTTTCTTTTTCATTTTCATTTATAAGAATTTAGTGTTTGTTTGGGATATATTATTTGAAGTGTCAAATGATTTTTCTAAACGTGGAGTTAAAAAGTAGAAAAATTACGAGTTTACATATAAAATTATTTTATTAAAAAATATATAAATAAAATAAATTGTGCCAAACAGGGTTAATTTAATCAATGGTCACCGAACTTTGTTATAAGTTATCACTTGCTCATCAAAATTTAAAATCTTTGCTTACTGAATTTTGCTATATATTACTACTTATTCGTCGGAATTTAAAAGGTTACTCGATGCCCGTCGAAATTTGAACAAATTACCCATCAATCACTTATACAATTTCCATCAGTGTTATTTATACAACCATGCTTAAATTTAAGTGGGCAACAAATAACTATTTAAATTTCAGTAAGCAAATAGTAACCTACAGCAAAGTTTCGTGAGAAACGAGTAACTTTTGAAAGAGCGATTAATTTATCTGTGCCAACCAAATCCTTAACATGTTTTACCTTTTTCTTAGGATCTGAAGAAACTTTCTGATGTACCTTCAAAAAGTCAGTATAACAACAAAGATCTTTTATATGTTTCGTCATTTCTTTAATAAATAAAATAATCAACAGTGATTTGTTGAACGAATATAATATTAATAAATTCATTCCCTTTCTTAGTGGGTTGGATCATTTAATTGAATTTTGTTGATTACGGTGGTTCGAATAGATTAATGGAATCCTCTCGAGATTTTGAAAGCAACAAGGTATTGTAATTAGTGCAATAGATTACTTTTATATTTACATTAATTGATTGAAGTCAAGAATTAGCTCTAAAAGCAATGTAGTCTTTTAAGTAGACAAAAAGGGGATTTGACAACTTCTAACCATGGTTAACTTTGGGTTGAGTGGATTTTTTATTTAATTTTTTTTATTTTTTATTTTTTATCAATCTCTCTTAAATTCATTTTCGTTTTGGTTGTTCGTGCAAACACACCGTAGTGTTGAGTAGATGTAAATGCAAATGCAAATAGCTTTTGAATTGAAAGGGAAAATTAATTAATTAATTAGGTTAAGACTTTAAGAGAGAAAGGCTTGACTTGGGTTAACTAAAGTACTTTGATTAGGCAGCTACATTGAGTATTATTGTACTTCTAATTATTATTCTCGTAGGGTAAGAGTAATGTTACGAAGCGAGATGGCGACTCCACGTTTTGAAATTGTTAACTCTGGATTGGCGTTTCATAACATTACTCTTCTTTTACAATAATTATCTGGTCAATGTGCCAATCATCCTCGATGAACTTATATGTAATTGTAGATCAAATATAAGTTCAGATAAAACAGTAGCAATATATAATGTAATTTCCAGTTTTTGCCTTTGAATATTAAGTAAACTTAGGCAAAATTGCTAGAACGATCATAAAATTGAAGAGGAGAAAACAAACATTAATAGGCTAGCCTAGCAACATTAAGGATAAAAAAAAAAAAAAAAAAGGAGGCCTATATTGCTAGTGTGGTCCTCCATTAGGCTAATTATGTCAATTTATTGTTGCATGTATTAAGTGATAAAGAATTCATTTTACTCAACGATAAATATACACGTAGAATATGGTTAAATTTTGGGTCTAGGACTGTGAGCATTTTAAGTATATATAAACTAGTTATGGTAGTTTGCTAGGACAATAAGAGTGTCCCTCCATGTCGTTCAAGTTACTACACGACTACCTATTAGTACCTAGCCAGCATCATATTTAGGTTATATAAAACCTCACTATCTTTTCCGACCTACCAACCAATCTATGTCGTAGACACATCTCTCTTTCGAATTTTTTGTTGTGCACAACATTTTCATTTAGAGCTGTAAATCTTGTTAGATCTGTCCAAACCGCGAAAAGTTGCATTCTTAGGATATTTTTAGGTTGCTCGCCCAACCTAAGGAGACTTCCCCTCACTAGTTTTGATTTCCACACACATGTGGCTGGTTTGGTGTCTACCTGATGGACTTGTGACTTCGGGTGGATTATCATTCTCTTTCTGTTTTTTTGACATTTTTTATTCTTTTCGGGTTCTTAGTTGAGTTTGAGAAAAGTAGAGGTGCATTGAGTAAAAAAAATCCTTCAAAAAGAGCCTACGTGCAATGCCCGTGACTTTTATAGGGAAAAAATGGAGAATAAATGTGCACCATAGATAAGAGGTTAATGACATAAAGGTCAAAGGCTTGAGTTCTTAATTTGTCAAAAATTGAAGATTGTACCGTAATATATCTTTTCATCTTCAGTAATTGTGTAAACTTCAAGAATAGAATTTCCTTTAAAGCAAAAACAAAACCTTAACAAGGGTTAAAATAAAAAGGTTCTTGAGGTTAAAATTTACAATAAATATATCTTTTTTTAACATTAAAGAAAATATTTAATATTAAAAATTTATTTTCTTCGCCTGTTAGATCGTTGGTTACAGTCAACTTAGATTCATCAATAAACACCACAAGTCTATTGTAAATATCTGAGACCATTCTATGGGATCAACCAAAAAGCCTAAAAAATCGAGGTTATGTAAGTACGTCCAAACTCAAAATCAGAGTAATATTTTGAGTGATGATTACGACGTGACGATGGCCACTAACTGAGACTCGGTACGGAAGCCACAAGGAAAGGGATGAACCACATCATTTTTCTGCCCAACCACGCTACATGTACACATCTACACCATTGATTTTGAAAACACACATCACATCATTGCATAGATTCGCTCCACATAGGAGGGAATGTGATTGAGAATGTACACCAAAGTGTACGTCTAGCATAATACTTTTTGCCAAGGAACCTTGCCCTCGTCAATGGATATACAAACACGAGACAATGTTATTATGGTTTTCTTGAGTCCATACGATTTGATTTTGAACTAGTAGATCTATCTAGGTTACTTTTGACCCGACATGGCTCTAAGTCTTGACTAGTCATGTCGGGCCTGCTATTATTTGTGACCCTCCATTGTTAGGCGTGGTTTGAATTTGCGATGATTTTATACGGGCTATTTGTGACCTTGTAAGACTCGTTTTTAACCACATCAAGCTTAATATTAGATGGACAAAGAAAGGCTTATGTCTAGTGTAAAGACACGAGCTTATACTCATTAAATCATACGTATTGTTCTCTTTGATAAGAGAGCATATGCACATTTGTCTTATGAGAGACTTAATTTAAATCTCAATATCAATTGAGCACGTTGTCCAATTGGAAACAAGATTCAACTTAAATATTTTATAAGATAGAGGTCTTAAATTTGAATCGTGAAATACGCGATAAGCCGTGAGGGATAAGATCGACACGAGCTCTCCCAAAGTGGATGATAAATATGATTTCATGGCTTGAGCACAAGCTAAAAAACTGATATGGGGATTCAACTTAGATCTCTTATAAGAAAAAAGATCATGATTTAAGGCTTGAGCACAAGCCCGAGTTGTAACATTGAGTCTCCATATTGTTTTAAGTTTGTTTTTCTTTTTAAATATATGCTCACAGAAGCTACAAGTCCCAAAATGGCTAACTAGACCGCCTAAACTCGAGTGCTTTAGCACATTTGATACTTTTATATATACATTCAAACTAGAGCATTCTAGCACGTTAGACAAAAATATATATGTACACATATGGGTCATGGGCGTGTATATATAAAACATAAATATGAAGGAGATGTTGGAATGGTTATACATAAGAGTGGTTGGATGACTGAAATGTGAGATTGAACCCACAATTTGGTTCTCTCTTCTCCAACGTCATTGCAACTCGAAAAACATATACATTAGTTAATAATATAGAAATGGGCCAAGTCAAATGTTGCTGGTTTTTGTCCCCTCCCAACATATTTATATGTAACTGCGACAGCTAAGTGCTAACCAACCCTAAGAACCCATGCACATGCTTGGTCTTGGTCCATCCGCACTGCCATTCTTCATTAATCAAATTCAAAACAAGGATTTTATTGATACCATAGTGATATGATTATCTTTGTGCTCGAGGATAATAAACTCGAGCATCACTCCTTTTTGTGAACATGTGTTTACTCTTCGGGGGTCCCCATATGGTCATCGAGCATGCTCAAGGATCTCCACCATTAATTTTACTTGATTTGGAGACAACAGTCCTCGAGATATGTCCTCGAGGATGTACGACCCCAAAGATTTTTGTGTCCTCAAGCTTTTTCCTTAGCTCAAAAGTTCCCTTAGACATAGGACTAATTTTACTTTCTACGAATTCTAAGTCTATCCAAATACTATAAGATTCCTATGTTCAGGAGTCTATATCGATGAGTGTTATAGTCAAGTTGTGATTAGATCTACAGTTGCGGACTTGCAATGCAATACTCATCTCAATTAGAATTCCCTAAGATAAGGACACGTAGCAAACCAAGTCCAACTAGGAATGGACTACCTACTTCTATAAATAACATGCCCCAATTCATCATTAAGGACATTTTTACATACAATTGCAGCACCCAAACTTTTTCATATTCTCTTTCTGACTTAATCATTGGAGGGGCGACGATGACACTCCTTGACGCCTTTGTTTCGGGTACCAGAAGATTACGTTTATGCTCATTCTCAGTCGTCAAACTCGAAATTCAACATGTGCGATTCTTGGTAGCATCACATACTATAAAATAATACATCATATTAGTATACGAGTAATGTTATTCATAGTGAAAACTACGGGTAGTTATTTTACATGAGATAGTTTTTTATTTGATATACGACAAATTGCAACATGTATGCCATGTAGCACGATTATGGATAGTTTTCACTATGAATAGCATTATTCTTAATATAATACTACAAATATACTTATTTTTGTTAGAAAAATTTTATTTGTACCTAGTGTTTTATCGAATTGACAAAATACGGCCCCCTATTAGGCGGTAATCCATTAGGTGAAAAATTAGGTACGTGTAGCATAACTCTTTTGGTTAATTTTTAATTCTCAACGATATGTAATATTATATTTTATGGAAACAAAATTTATTATTTTAAACTTGTACAACTTCAAAATCACTGTTTGTTCTCAATTAGGGACTTAGGGTAATGATAATTTAACAAGCTCAAAGACAAGAAAAAAGATAGACTCACTGACTTGACTGCACATGTTTGATTTTTTTTATTTTTTTTTTCAAACTTTTCGATCATGTGTCGACACGTGTCCTCCCTATTTGTGAACCTATCTTTGAACCTATTTGTATAGCGCAGTTGTCTCAATTAATGCAATCGTTAGTATTTCTTAACAATGACCTTCGCTTGCTGAAGACAACAATTATGTTCGAGACTACTTTGGTTTACCTGTGACTATTAATCTGTATGGCGTTTACTAGCAAAACTATCAACAATCATGTCATTCGAGATCATCGAAGTTTCGTAGGTATATACTCATATGTTTCCTCGTACATAATTTATATTACTATGTAAGTAACACTTTTTATAAGAATAATCTTCTTAATTAAAAAAAAAAATTGTAAAAATAAAATTAGTGTCCTATTAAAAAAATTATTAAAATGATATTTAAGTAATCTAGGAAAAGTTGACGAGGAAAACTATAATGTCTAAATGAATCTAGACATTTTTGTCAACTTTGTTTAATTCGACGTCAATGACTAAATAGTTCAAAACTCATGCAAAAATGGGGACGAGAGAGTTTAATATATAAAACTCTTATGAGCTTTGCTTAGTTTAACGAGAATGTCTTAATTGTTATAAAATCATGTAAAATGAAAAGAGGAGAATTTGACGACACGTCCGAAGAAATAATGATATATTTGTCAAAAAAAATAAAAAAAATTACATATTTAAAAACTCAAAACTATTGAGCAAAATTGATTTTTTCACTTAATAATTTTTTTTACATACTTATTTTCAATCATACTTTCACGCAATAATAATTATCAAACAGCAGCTTAAAGTATTCTAGGAAAAATTTCCTCATTTGAAAATAATGTTGTACAGCGAATTTATTTTTTTATTTTCACTTTGTACGAAAAAAATAAATCGGGAATTTGACTTCAGCTGCGGTAAAAACCAATACATTTTTACCATTGGTACAGAAAATCAACCAATAGGGCACGTAAAGTTGACAACAAAAGACAACAAAAAAGACAGACTGTAATTTTGACGTTGACTTTAGGAAAATCTTCAGACACGTGTCAGGTGATGGCGTGACGTGCGTATTGCTTCCTTGCCGAATCTCTTTTTTGTATATAAATTTATGGTATTTATGTTGGATTTTTTATAGGTTATGCTGGAATATTTCGTTTAGATATATTTTTGAGTTATAGATATTAACATATAATTAACAATTTTAAATATTTACTAATGTTAACTGAGTTAATTTAAATTGATCGTGGTTGTATTTGTAGTTATAAACTTTTTCTAGGAACGATATTATGAAGAAATTATTGTTAAAATTGTATTCCAACGATCACCAAACACTTGTTAATGTTGATGTAGAAATTTGTAAGAGAAAATTATGGTCAACATAGGGTGTTTTAACTTGACAAATATCAGCATAGTTTGCATAAAATTGATCTATATGTTTGATTGACGAAAACCCAAAAATGTTCGAATGCTTGCTGTATTAGTATATGATAATAATCAAGTGAATATTGAATCTAAAGGAAACCCAACAAAAGTTCAAGGCACGTAAAATAGTGTATGCGCCTTAAAAAGTCATTTAGATCTCCAGTTTTTTCACAAAATTATTAATCGATGATCGACTTACCTGCATAGGAAACAAGGAATTTTTTCACATCATTTTGTAGAATATTCTCTAAGTTTTGGTCATTATTTATAACGTTATAATCAATTTTGATCGCGATGACTATCTCAAATGATTGAGCAATTGATAAGATATAATTGATCTTTTGTAAATTAACATATGTTTTGTATTAATTCACATTGTTGGTCAACAAATAACTGTGTTTTGATTGAATTTTTGATTAAATTTATTGAATCGAAGAAAATGTGTATGGTTAATAGGAACAATTCGTGGCATTCAATGAAAATTGTCATCGAATATAATATGTCAAAGAAGCAATAGTTGGTAGACAAATACATACACACCCCCACTTGCGTGGTCTGGACCCTTATTTATTGCCAATTGAATATAAATGGGACATGATTTTGAATATTACAACATGAAGTGACATATTTTAATGATTTATAAATATCATGTGGGTCGATGTTATTTTCGCTCATTAACAATTTTTAATGTAAGCTATAACTATTGGTAGGAATGACAATGGAACGGGGATCTCATTTTCCGTCCCAACACTGACCCGTCTATGTAGTGTCCAAGTTAAGATGGGACATGGCAGGGCGGGACGAGGTACCTCCAATCCTCATTTATTGCATCATTGATATTATATTAAATATTACATTATTGAATTAAATAAAAATAAAATAAGAAGCTAAAAATATGAAACAAAATTTCATCGTTTAATACTTAACAAAGTCTTAATACTTAAGACTCAGATTGCGAGACATTTAAGATAGAAACCAAAGTTTCAATGTGAATGTTCGGATCAACTTGCGCGCACTTCAATTAATCCCACGAGACTCTGAAGTTTACGGTCAGATACTCATCTCAGTGGCCATGAGGGGACTCGAACTGGTGACCATTGGGGGCAGAGCGGACCCAAGGTAGGGCCTAGTGGGGCACGTGCCCCACTAACTTTTCAGATTTTTTTTTTTTTTTTTTTAAATAAAGTCATGTTTGGTATTGATTGAAATATAAATTTTAATCTAAATCAAAGTTAACAATTAATTTTATTAACATATATCATGGAATCTTTAAATATATAACTTTTATCAAAATTTACAAAAAAATTGACTTTAATCTCCACCAAACAGGGGC
This sequence comes from Fraxinus excelsior, assembly GCA_019097785.1. Classification (NCBI taxonomy): domain Eukaryota; kingdom Viridiplantae; phylum Streptophyta; class Magnoliopsida; order Lamiales; family Oleaceae; genus Fraxinus; species Fraxinus excelsior. Next base: position 22,555,645 of record CM032636.1, on the reverse strand, counting down.
AAAATCACAATAACTTTGAAAACTAATTTTAAAAATCCTTCGACGATTGTACGCTAATCGATTTTACAAATTCTTTATATCATCTCAAAACTTATTTTGAGAACTATATTATGGACATATCGAATAGTCTAAACAGATATCGAAAATAGATAAAAATACGTTAAACGTGAGTTTTGAAGAAAGACGTCCAACTCGAATATTTTTTAAAAAAAAATTCAATTATTTCATTAATGTTTATTATTTTTATGATACAAATTTTTTAATGTAATTTTCATCATTTTATTAGGAAATTTTATATGGAATATGACAAAAAAATTTGAATTTTTTACCTTCGAAAAAGTCATATTTTATGTAAATGGTCGGATGCAAAATTACATGAGTATGAGTTTTTTGGACGTAAATTTTCGATTGTATAATTTCTCCCAACTTTTTTTCAAGTTTAATTGTGCCCCCCTAAGTTTTAAGTCCTGCGTCCGCCCCTGATTGGGGAGCAAACTCAAAGCCTGACCAATCCCTCAAGGTTGATACGTTTAACATATATATCCTAGATCCATTAAATAAATATCAAAATATGAAACAATATGTAAGGGATTGATATATATCTTAGTCTTTTAAGATTGAAATCTAGTCTTAATATAAACAAGCATGGCCGACTGAGCAGAGACCTTGTACGACCTACAACTTTTGGCGGGCCAGACCAGACTTGCCCATCTATAGAAAGACGAAGCTAGCATGGCCCGTGTGCCTGGGTCTTTACAGCACCTCTCCACAACAAGCACAGCACTGCAAAATGCAGTGCAGAGAGCCATTTACAAAGGAGTATATTTAAAGTGCAACCAAAAGAATTTACTTTGCATTATAGTTTACAAAGAAATACAAGTCAAAATCTTCAATAGTAATACATTTTTATTTGTTTTTTCATGTATATATTTTCCTGTATGGTTTTGTGTGTTTGTGTGATGATACATATTTTTAAATCAAATAGAACAAAATTCTTTACATGGAAACCTGAGCTCAAACGAGTAAATTTACAATGCAACAGTATCAGATCACCTTCCATCTTATTTCTACCTGTATTACCCCATCTCTAGAATCGATAAGATAGTATTTCTCGTTGATATGCCCGTTGTAAACTACATCGGACAGATTTATATCCACATGCCCCATTGATTCCTACACGATACACATACATTAATCAATTTGTTTTCAGAAAAATACATGAAAGTGAATCTTAGAATAAAGGATGATGATACAACCTTTGACATATAGCCAAGGCGGCTTCTTCTCTTGCTAATGACTTCAATGTGAATTAGGTCCTTTACCGGAGCCTCTTCTAACACAAAGTGAAATTCCTCGTTCCAAATTGGGTTTCGAGTTTTCTTGATTGACTGGATAAAATACATATTAACAGTAAGGATTAGCAGTGTAAATATACAGCCATGATATACTTCATTGATGCAGGATTTGTGAAAGTCACCTTGGTTTTTCTCTTATCTCCTCTAAAAAGGATCATGGCATGAGGGTTGTTGTGGCTCTTGCCTTCGACATCCTCTGCACCTATGATTGTAACTAAAAGTAAACCTGTTCCCGTCAAAGAAATCTTCTCCAAAGCATCATGAGAACTTCCGTTCTGCTCATAATCCATAATTCCATTAATTCTTTTACTGTCTTCCAAGAAAGGAACGAATGTCGTCTCCACTGTAATTTGACCTCGAGGCTTCTTGTTATGAGGATCATCAGGATCCATACTATTTAGCAAATTGAGTGTGAACTCTTTCTTCTCGTATGGAATGAGTACATTCAGCGGAATAACTTGCATCCCTAAATAATCATGTGCTCCAAACTGCAAATCAGAGAAGAAAAAAAAGTTATAAGAAGAGGATTTTCTAATCACTAAGAAATTTTAAGTGAAGTAATATTACATTATTTCAATTTAAAAAAAAAAAGAGCTTCTGAAGTACGTCTGGAAACAATGATATTATGAAGTTGTAACAAACCTTTTCCCAGTCATAGAGATGCATTTGGAGGACTTGAGACTGGGGGTCCTTCACAGTCATCTTGAAGTCCTCTAACCACTCAGGATTCAAATTATTCATCTTGACAGAAGTCTTCTTCCCCGGAAGCCTTTCCCCACTAAGGCTGAGTTTGACGTAGGGGTCGGACGTTGAGAGAAAATCCATGTTTAGAAGTTTTTGTGCTCTCACAACCTTCACACGCAGAATTCCCACAGGCTTCTTGTCAGCTCCTCTGTGAAATAATGGAAAGATGGCATTTAGGTCTTTTCTTCTTTAGATATACATTAGATTACTGTAACAGAAGAAATAAACAGGATTGTAAAGTCTAATTGATAACATTAATAAATTTCTTCAATCCTAAACAACATCAATGAACTAAAGCCTGGTTACAATAAATTAGAGGTTGGCCATATGAATCTTTAATCCACTGTGTTTGGTTCGTTGCTAGCAAATGGGAGATCTTTTAGATCCTTAACAACTACAATAGTCCAGGTTAGATTTGATATGTCCCCCATCTTCTGGCCTTTTCAACCAAGATCACGTTGCTCGTAAGAAAGGAAGACTCATTAGGCGTACGCAAAACGTGTTTCAATCAAAGAGAGCTCAGAAACGGAGGTATGAGGTACTACACTCTATCAGCTTCGACTTCAACAGGAATTGTTAGTCAAAGAGGATTTCATTCATATAGTTTGAAGGGAGGGTGAAAATGGAAATCCCTGAACGAATCATAAGTTGTCCAAAAATAAGATCACTTTCAACAACTTCTATTGAATTTGGAACTTACATTGAACAGTCAAGAATAGGTATTTCGTATGTGTGAGGCCAGAGATAAAGCCCTGCAACTTGCTTGCTTATAACTTCCTGCCACCAATCAAACATCAAATATTGTGCTGAATTCACAAAATCTGTAGTTCGTCAATAATTAATATATTTAGTTATTTACATCATCAAATCTAGATTTCATAAACTTGGACACACATTTCTAATCTCTCATTACTTAAGGTCATATACATTAGTCCATGTCTAAATTCATATGTACTTTTGTAAAGAAGTTAAGAACACACAGATAGAAAAATAGTAACTCATATTTACAAGAAAGTGTCTGTGAATAAGTGTACTCACACAGAGTGAAAGAGAGCTGCACCTGAACACATTGGTATAGCCCTGGGATTGCCATAATATCCCCTCCCATTACTTTCAGTCCAAAGTCTATCTGTGGCTGCAATCATGCAAATAATATTTCTATTGAATACGTAATTTTGTGACACTTGAACAAAAACTAGAAACTCTCAATCTAGGAAAAGAAAAAACTACATATGGCTAAAGTATTCATCGACTTACCTTCTCCATCAAAGATACTGCAATGTTAGCAAAACATGGGAATGTTGGCACGAAAGGTCTCAATATTACCCTAGTAGCAGCAGATATTTGTATATCTATTAACTGACATCCAAAGAAAAATTGTGTGATCTAAAAAAAAAATTACAACAATTACCATGCATTATATACATTAAGGAAAATTTCACATTCTTAAGGACAACGGATTACAGTGCAGTTCTGTTTCTGTTACATTTAAATGCATAAAATATTATTTTATATTTAATAGACGAATTGCCAATATATAAATATGATCAATTGAGAAATCTATGATTTCATATGTCCTTTAGGCCTTGAAGGCAAGTAAAGTTGGGAATTATATTATTAGAAATATTTAATCTTATCACCTTGAAAAGTTACTGCAAATTACATTCCAATTTATACACACTAGAGGACATAGGGAAATGCATCAGAATAAATGTAGCTATTACATATCCAAGAAGACTTCTTAAATTACTCAATTGGAATACTAGTAGACAGTTGATTAAAATAAAGTTCAGTAAATGATTCTTGAAAACTTCAGCGATCATTAATTTGGTTTATTTTCCAACAGGCATGTACAAATTATGTTGATTTTTCTACATTGAATACGTGTCCAAGTATCCCAGAAAAATGAAATAAATATGAATGTGAACCAATGCTAACTTATTTAAGTGTTATAAATTAGTATTACTTAGAACAATTCACATATATTAATAAAGATTTACATCTCTTAATCTATGGTTGTAAAACAATGTATTGAAGAAGTTCTTCAAACCTGAACATTGACTTCTAGAGATAATAGTTTAACCGCCAGAACAATGACAGCATTTCCAGCCCATCTTAGTGCAAGATCAAAAACCAGTTGATTCTCATTAGACTCTTGAACCTTAAGACCTGTAAAATTGAAGGTTACATTGCATAGTCTATTAATCGAAAAGTGCAGTATTTGATTCGTACAAGTTTTTCTTTTTGTGTGTTTGATGTAATTCTGTTCCCTTTTTTATCCTCTTAATTTTCTTCACCACCCACATTCTAGTATCAATAATGTTAATACGTAGATTTTGAGGTACTCGAATATCTACTTGAATTATGAGAACTTTTTGAATTTTATCATCAGAAAAATGTAGGAAAGTGAGTCTTAGAAAAGCTAAAGACTGGCAAAAATTATCTCATATCAATTTAATTTTCTTAGGCTACAAAATGTGGCCTATCCAATTACAAAATTCTGGTTCCACACTAGTGTCTGATGTTTATCTAGCAGATTGAAGACTTCTAATGAGTGCAGTATCAAATAATTCTCACTTACCATGAATTTTGGGAGGAAGATTTCCAAGAGTAAGATGCTTGAAATTTATGGATTTTATCTGAAACTTGTCTATGTACTCAGAAAAAATAGGTTCTGCGGTGCTTATAATATTTCCACACGCTACCTATTAAAAGAGTAATTAAGTAGAGAATTTGAGAGCAAATTAACAGAACCTACATTTACAGCTTAAATTAACAAAGGATACTCAATATATATGTTGTCTCACCTTATCAAAGTATGGCCACGTGTCATTGATAAACTTGTTTAACCAATCGACCTTCAAAACAAATAAAATTTCCACATTACATGATTAGAAAACATGAATTGAATAAAAATTAAAAGATTAAACAGTGAATTTAATGCTTACTCGCTCGTAATCTGGATTCATCACCCATAGTGGAAGTTTTGGGAGAAGATCAATCAAGGTGCTAGAGTCATAATCTTCAAGTGACTTATTAGTGTCAAAGTCCTGCGAGTTTAGGTTAAATAAGTTCATCATTCTACCAAATCAACACATTTTTACCAATTTAAACTACAATATCAGCAATTCTGCCCTGAAGGGATATGTAAGCAATTGCTCGTGCAGAATATGTAGCGTAAAAATTATCGACGTGTGATTTGAGAATCAAACACAGATCGAGATTACAAGAGAAACTAAAGTTATCATGTAGGGATCTGCAATAGCCGAGTAAAAATCAAACCAAATATCTTCCAATGACATGGTGAAGTACAAAGGTCCCCAAAATTTGGAGAGAAATGAAGCACTGGATAGTGGGAACCGATACACTTGCCAAACATTATTACATCAACTGAACCAATGGTGTTTCCTGACACATGAATGTCCTGATATAGTCATAAAGCTTAGAAAAATGTTATTTCACCTTTTGATTCCTCACTAGATTGATCAAGATTTCATATCACAATGTTACCAAAAATCTAAGAATAATTCTGCCATGTGACAATACAACAAACAGATTTTGCAGCTCCCCGACCTTAATCAGTTAATGCAAACTAATTATCACGGATTGTGCCATAATCCCAACTTATAAGTGCAGTAATAATGAAATAAATCAAACAAGTAATAGCAAACACAGAGATTTATAGCGGGTGTAGGTCGACGTCGTGCCATTCCAAACAATATACATAAAACCAAATTGAATTTTATATGACACTGTATCAGACTGAAACCTCTGAAAAAACATTTGATAGAATGGTGACTGGATTAGTTTAGAGTATGTGTTGTGCCTGCATATTGGATGGTATCCTGTTAAATTTGTGTTACTTGCACTTTGGGTAGAACTCCCCCTTAAAATCAGCTTCTAAGGATAAACTGTACAATATGCTTGTAAACCCACAGATAGCCTCATTGTTCATCATCCCCTCGCTACCAGATGAGTGAACCCTACCCACCTATGGTTTATAGGATTGGATTCAATCCACCCTCAGGCCTTGGAGGAGCATATATTGAAGGTAAGGATTAAATGCCATGCCCATAAAAAGACGAAATGCATTGGGAGAATATGTAGGCCCTGTTAGCTATACATAATCAGGAATGGATTCAGTCAATCCATAATCCCAAACCAACGCCTTAAATGAGTGCCGTGAGATTCAGAAATAATGTTACGACTATAAATTTTGCCTTACCTTAACATCTCTTGGCTCATAGTATATGAATATGAAGAATCCCAGAAGAATACCTATTGGAATTCCGATCCCAAAACCTATGATTCCCAATAAAGTTATGAGAAATCCCATTGTCGATGGTTATCGAACATTGAGCTCTTGTTTCATGGGTTATCAATAATTGTTATTGTTAAAATCAAAGCAAAATCTGCAATTGAAAGTTCGTGAGAAACCAAGAATTGGAGAACAAGAAATCACTTGTGGAGTGTACCTATAAACAAAAAGGAGATTTATCCCAGCTGGGAATTGATTAAAAAATTCTAGTTAACAGATGGAAGCATTGAAAGTTTGAAACTGACAAAACAGAGTTTAGTTTAACACAAAACGCGGCATTCATAAACGTAGCTTGAAAACCAAAAAAATATTGGGTAATTAGCGCAAAACGTCCTTACTTTTACAATGTTTTGTGCAAAACGTCTCTAGCTTTCATTTTTTGGTGCAGAACGTCCTTACCCTTCCAATTTTTGGCGCAAAACGTCCTTTTTGACCATTTTACCCTTCTATTGAAATAAAACAAACACAAAAGAAAGGAAAAATAAAGAATAATTTTCAATTTTGCTCCTAAACTTCTAAAAAATGCAAATTAATCGAAAACTTATAAAAATATTAAAAAGAATAAAAAAATCTTTTTTGCCCACTTTTAGCCGAATATATGAGCTCATTTTTTCGGCGAAGTTTGTAGCTCGATTCCGGTCAAATATGTCTGAGTAGGGGCTAGTGGTTGGGTGGGTTGTGAAGAGGGCAATGAGGGCTTCAAGGTGGTATATTGATCCGACGGCCAAGGTGATCAGAGTTTGGAAATTTTGCCTTCAAATGTGGCGGTTTAGAGGTTGATGATTTTTTCATATTTGTGACTAATTTTGCACCTTTTTAAAAGTTTGAACCCATAACTACAATTTATTCTTTATTTTTCCTTTCTTTTTGTGTTTGTTTTATTTCAATAGAAGGGTAAAATGGTTAAAAGGACGTTTCACACCAAAAATTGGAAAGGTAAGGACGTTCTGCACCAAGAAACGAAAGGTATGGACGTTTTGCACAAAACCATGTAAAGGTAGGGACGTTTTGCGCTAATTACCCAAAAATATTTAGACGGTTTGATTAACTTTAGGGTCTGTTTGATTGCACCATGGAAAATAAGGCGGAAAGAAAACGAATTTCAGGGAAAATATTTGCCTAGAACTTGTTTTACGGGGAATTGTAATTAAGTGTGTTTGATTGGTATAATTTTCCATGGAAAATGTTGAAAGTTTGAAATCCGTTTGACTTCCTTTTTTGTGGAAATTGTCCATTAAAGTGATAATATTTTCTACTATTGGGTTAAGAATTTGTTCCAATTACCAAAAAGTAAAAAAAAAAAAATTTAAAACAATTAGAAAAAATTACCATATTCGTTTGACTTTGTTTTGCATAGAAATTGTCAACAAAAATGAAAATCTTTTTTACAATGGTTGATAGAATTGGTTGTCATTGCTAAAAAAAAAAAAAAAAATTGGAAAATGTTTTCCCACCTGCATCAAAAGGGAGGAAAACATTTTTCGTGGAAAATTTAGCATATCAAACAGTCAAAAAGTGGAAGTATGAAAATATTTTTCTACTTCCAGGAAAAATGTCGCCAATCAAATAGAACCTTATTTTTTATCCAAGTTATTGGTTGTTTTATTCACAGTTTTTTTTTTTTTTATGAAAAATAGTTTTAAAGTTTCGTGGTCATATTTTTCTCGAAAATAAAGAAAATATTTTGATTGGGGATGATAGATTTTTATTTTTCAAGTAATTCAGTCTCTCATTCAGTCTGATCTATTCACTAATAAAAAAATGAACAAATATAATATTTTTTAGGTTGAAAACTAAATCAATAAAAAATGTTCAATTAATAATTTTCCTACAAATAAGTTTTAAACAATTGAATTGCCTAAAATTTATTTTATTTTCATATAAATTCTATTGAACACATTGGCAGCATGATACATCCCAATCTTTTAATTATGTTACAAAATGCATATTTCCCTCCATTTTGATCATTAAATTAAGCCCCGTTTGACACCCTTTAATTTATCTTTATCTTTATCTTTCTCATTCTCATTCTCATTCTCATTCTTCATTTCAACTACACATTCTTCAAATAAAATAATATTACACACAAATCAAAAACTTTTCATCACTTTTTCACCACACATTCTCACATTAATCACTATTCCAAAATTTCTATTCATCTAAAAATGGGTTTCAAACAGGACATATTACCCTCTCTTTAAGCTCCTATTTTGTTTAGATAGAAATTAAGATTTTAGTAAATTTTGATAAAAGTTGATATAATGTGTGAATGAAAAGTTGTAAGTTATTTGAAATGTGTGATTAAAATTATGTGTTGATTTGAATTGAATTTTAAACTACTTTTTTAGTGGAATCAAACGGGGCTAAATAAGCAATAAAATGAAAAATTGCAAAAAAAAGTCTCGTTACTTTTCAAAACAAACACATAAGACGCCAGATTTGTTAAAAGTAGACATTTCATCTTTCTAAGCCAAGCTCTCCGCTCACCCCAATCATCTCACACCACGGACAAATACCACATCCATCAATACAACCATGTCTACGCCGATACCGCCATCATTTTTTATTTTTTTTTCCCCAAACCCACACCGCCATCCACCGTAGCAGCAAAGCCACCACCGACATTGGGTACTTCACAAAACCTCCACCATCCATTTACCAGAATCAAAACATAGAGAATTAGTTTTGAGAACCCTATCTTTTCTAGAATTGTTCTTCTAAACAAATTATTGAGGGCTGGTGAAGTGTCGACTATCGGTGGTGATTCTATTACGGTGGATGGTGGTTATGTTAGGAAAAAATATATTCTCTATTTTTTTTCTTGAATTAATTTTTCTAAGGTGGTGAAATATTTACTTTTCTATTTTTGGTATTAATATGTAATTAATTTTTTTAGTAAAATTTATTTGTACATTTTCAAACGTTATGAACTTTCATTGCAATTTTTTAAATATTTTTTGTTGTTTTAATGCTTTCTTTTATTTTTGTTTTATTTAAGAGGAGGGCAAAGCAGTTACTTAGGGGGAATACAGATTTGTATGGAATTAGCGGGAGTCTTTTGTAGATTTATAAACTTTTATTTTAAAAATTTTAGAGACTTTTGAAAAAATTTATTTGAGATAGAATATACATGGATCTAGTGTAATATCGTGAATCACATACGAGATGGTGGTTCTCACAATTCTGCTTCTCCTTCATTCTCCCTCATATAATAAAAAATATCTTTTTAAAAAAATATAAATTTATGACATTAATTAAATAAATAATAATAATTATTATACATATAAGAAATAATTTAAATATTCAATATTATTAATATAATATACCTTTAAAGAATATATGAAAATATATACTTAAGTTTAATTATAAATTAATCTATATAAAACTTTATAATTTAATTAAAAATAAATATTTTTTAGAAAAAATGAATAAAAAAAGTTATAAGAATACAATTTAATTTTTTCATAAAAAAAGAAATAGAAACTACCATCAATGGAAAAAAACAAATTTTAATCATGACTAATATTCGCCAAAGGGAAAGAGAAATATTGAAAAAAATATACATATTAATTTTTTATTTTTTTGTGAAAGTCCCCCAAAATTTCGTGATTTATAGAGACAAATTTTGAAATTTTATTTTAGTACTTTTTGCTTAAAAGTTAGTACCATGAAAATTTTTATAAAAGTTTTTAAAAATTATAAAAATTTGAATACTCCAAAACTTATAGAGACTTCTAAAGAGTTTTAATTGAACTAGGTGCAAGCAACGTGCAATGCACGTTTGCTTAGTTTATATTTAATAGTTTTGTTTAAGAATTAATTTGTTATTAATAAAGATGTAATTTTTTTGGTTAATTAAATAATTAATGATGTAATGTTTATGTAATTGATAAATAATTAAATAAAGTGTTTCTCTCTGTCGTCTCCAACCCAAAATCACAAACATAAAACTCAAAGTTCATATGATGCACAATAATATTATACTATATTCTAAAAACAAATGACAAGAAAAAGATGCCTCCAAATGGAAATACATTTTGAACATCCAATGACATTAACATCTATCAGGCAAACTTCAGTTAGCTTCGTATTCTTATTTTTGTGTCTACATGTCAAAAAAGTCACAATAATTATTTATTTCACCTCACTTACATTGAGGAAGTACCTCTCTCTGAGTTTTTCACCTCCAAATACACATATGAGGTCGGTACAGCTTGCCATAGAACTATAGTCTACAGAGGGTATGTGGGATCGCGAGGTGTAATCTTCGTTCTTAGTAAGCTCGTCTATTACATTGTGCTTGAGATGGAGGAATCTGAGGTGGGCGGGAACTGCAAGTGAGAAATGAGAGAAATAGGCTATTTCCTTCCTCTTTGCCCTAATTTGAAATGGCTTCTATCTCTTTTCTCCCTAATCGGGCTATTTTTTTATTTTCTGTAAGGCTTCTGTGAAACAGTAGCCTGTAAATCCAGCATTTCTCATGAATTGATTGCTGGATTTGAATGGATTAAATTGAATGTCTCCATATATTGCTTGTGCGAGAGAAAAAGATGATTATTGCGCCCATGATTAATCCAACTAAGATGATGGGCAAGCACAGCCGCCCCCAACCCCCGGCCACTACGGTTTCTTGGGGGCGTCGACCATGAAAAGGGGGGGAAGAGTTTCTCCATTAAGGTTTTTCCAGTGTTTTGAAAACTGACCCGATCATCAACTTGGAAAATGTGAAGGGTCAAGGGTCAAAAAGTTGAATCGGATGCAATCAATACATAAAAAAAATAATAAAATAATATAAAAATAATATATATTTTTTAAAATTTTCATATTAATAATTCAAAGTAAATATATTTTTACTAATTAGATTCATTATCCTACAATTAGTCTCAATACTAAAAATTAAAAATTAATATGTTAAAATAGTTTACTTTGTTAAATTAGAATAATTTAAACTTATAGAAAATGATAGCTAACATTAATATATTAATAATCAAGTGTAATTTAAGTTAAATTTGAAAATTAAATAAATGAAAGAATGAAGGTGAATATTACAATTTAATTAATTGTTATTAAAAATCAAATTAGCCAAACATACATTTGAAAATGATTTTGATGTATATTTTATCATTTTTTGGTTATATATCACTATTCCACATTGGAAGTTTATAAAACTATTAGAGTTAAGAGCATGTATAAAAGACACAATCCCACATTGGAAGTTTATAAAACATTTGGAGAGAAGTGCATCTATAAAATGAGTATGAGATCCATTACTTCTCCATGGGCCTTAGAATTCTAAATAAATTTTAAAGCCCATTTATGAAGTTAAAAATTTTTAAGTGGAAATTACATATTTCCAGGTGTTTAAAGATGGTAATTCAAAAATCAGGGACCAAATTTTAGTATTCAAAAATCAGGTAGTATATAAAACCTAACCCTAATTTATCCCTCACTCACAACTCCCTCACCTCTCTCTCTCTCTCTTGCCGCTTTCCTCTCCCCTCTCTCTGTAGAATTGCCTGACTGGAACGATGAGAAATTGGCCGGTTTTTGTAGTCAAATCTCCATGGGAACCGACGGCCAAGAGAGGAGAAGACTTTGGTGTTGGATTTGAAAGGAGGCTCTGACCGAAACTACCATCCCTCTCTCTCTCTATCACCGTTTTCCTCTCCCCTCTCTCTGTACAATTGCCTAACTGAAACGATGAGAAATTGGCCAATTTTTGTAGTCAAATCTCCATGGGAACCGACGGCCAATAGATGAGAAGACTTTGATGTTGGATTTGAAAGGAGGCTCTGACTGGAACTGCCATTTCTTTGGTGGTCTACGGGTTGGCCTCTATCAGTGGTTTCCATGGCTGAATATGGTGGCGTTAGGCCAGGAGCGGAGGAGGGTTGAGGAGAGATTCCGTCGCCTAAGGAAGGATTTGGGCTGCAGGAGAGTTGTGGAAGAGGCAGACTTGCCGTCATCTTGGTGATGGCATCCGGCGGCTTGGGATGTTGGGAAGGTGTGGAAGAGGGTGTCTCGCCGTCGCCCATGGATGGCGACCGGCGGAGGCTGCGGCTAGGGTAGGTTGTAAGGGTTTGGGAGAGTTCTAGACTTGGTTATCTGTGATTGGTGTCGTCGACAGCAGGGGCATTTGGTGGTTGTGTTGTTTTCAGTTTGTAGATGGTTGTGGTGGTGTATTGATAGTAATGCAGGTTGTTTGTTGGTGGCGAAGAGAGTGATGGTGGCTATGGCCGCGTTGACGGTGGTGGTGTGTCCCTGTTGGCTGCAGTGGTGTGTGACCAAATATTTGGTTACCTGTGACCAAATATTTATCTGTGACCTACAAATTTTGACAATATGTAACCAAAAAATAATCGATGACCAACAAATATGACTCAAAAATAATATGTGACTAACTAATTTAAAAATATGTGACCTCGAAATAATATGCGACTTACAATTTCTTTGATATGTGACTTCGAAATAATTTGTGATCAAAAAATTTGACGATATGTGACCAATAAATAAATCTGTGACTTATAATTATGAATCTGTGACCATTAATCACAAAATGTGACTTTATTATCTTTATTTAATAAATATTTTTAATTTAAAAAATTCATACCTGATTTTTGAATTTTCAAATTATTTACCTTACTTTTGAATTGAGGTAAAGAATACACCTTAGATATGAATTTTCCCAATTTTTAAACCAAAAAAAAAAAAAAAAAATTGAAAATCGGGACCGGTTTGACGGGTTTTAACCGGTTTTGAAAATAATAAAAAATCGGACATGATTTGGTCCCGTTCCCGATTTTTCCAGTCGAACCAGCCGGGCCGGGTTTGACAACATTGGATTTTTCAGTCATGGAAGATTAAAAGTTTTTTTCGGTTTTTGGGAGTTGAGGAGGCGGGGAATTCTTGTGTAAATTTGATATGTTAAGGTCCTTGACTGCAATTTAAGGATTATGGTTAAATTTTAAGTTTTAGTCCCTAAGGTTTTAAATAAATTCAAGTTGGACCCTAAAGTTATAGGTTTTCCATTAAAACAAGAAATTCCGTTAGTTTTTCCGTTAAAACAAGAAATTCCGTTAGTTTTTCCGTTAAACCAAGAAATTCTGTTTCATAGCCACTTTTTATATATAGAAAGATACACCAATACTTTTAGAGAGTCTCCAAAAATATACATTGAATACACCAATATTTTTAGAGAGTTTCCAAAAGTCTACATTGAATACCCCTAAATTTTTTAAATCTCAAAAAGTCAATAGTCAAAATGGAGGAGATAGCAAATTTTGCTACGTCATTAAAAAAGTTGAAAACATAAAATAATAATAATAATTAATTAATTAAATAACGTTGAGGATACATTTGTTATATTTAGCATTGGTTGGGGGGGACGTTTGGGACGAAAAAGACTGCAAATTAAAAAAATATATATATATAATTTATTGACCTAGTTCTGTATTGATCTGGCATTTTATCCCTTTTTCTGGCTTCATTTTTATTTTAATAATTTTCTGGCGCAATATTTTATCTTACCTTAAGAGCTAAGAGTAAGGATTTTTCTCTAATTTGACGGAATCCGTTGAATTTTATTTTGTGATAATTTATATGTATTGAGTATTTTTTATGTTGCCATTGAACGGAGAAAGATTAATGATATACATCCGTATATAAATCGATAAAGAGTCCGATTTGAATTGAATTATAATATTACAAAAAACTCTAAAACTTCAAGGTTTACTCAGTGTAAATTTTATCTCGATTAATTCTCTTGTTCAGATCAATTATTTATTTCAGGTCTAACATCTACGCTATTTTTCTTGCACGATTGTTAATTTCTTGGCATACATTTTGAAAGAGAGGAGTATACTATTATAAGGTGGGTGAATACATGACTTGTAGACAAATTATGAAAATGACATGTTTGAAGATTATTTATTAATAGGTGAAAACTTAGGGTTCGTTTGATTGCAAATGTGGAAAATGGGTGGAAAGAAAATGTTTTACTGGGAATTGAATTGCCTAGAATTTGTTTTACTGGAAATTGTAATTAATTATGTTTGATTGGTATAATTTTCCACCTGAAAAATGTTGAAAGTTTGGTGTCCGTTTGGCTTCGTTTTTTATAAAAATTGTCCATAAAGTGATAATTTTTTCTACCAATACGTCTAAAATTTGTTCCAATTACCAAAAAGTAAAAAAAAAAAAAAATTTAAACAATTAGAAAAAATTACCATATTCGTTTGACTTTGTTTTGCATAAAAATTGTCAACAAAAATGAAAATTCTTTTCACAATGGTTGATAGAATTGGTTGCCATTGCTAAAAAAAAAAAAGGTGGAAAATGTTTTCCCACCTATTAGGTGAAAAAATATTTTCCATCATTTGTGCATCAAAGGGTTGTACCTAGGAAAAGGGAGGAAAACATTTTCCGTAGAAAATTTAACCTATCAAACAGTCAAAAAGTGAAAGTAGGAAAATATTTTTCTACTTCCATAAAAAATTTCACCAAATCAAACGGACCCTTAGAGAAAAATCAGCTTAAAATATAGGGCAAATTGATCAGATTATTCATTTATAGGGCAAATCACCTACTCTTGAAAACTTGTACATTGAATAACTCTGAAAAATATAAATAAAAAACAAAATACTAGAAAGTTCTATAAAGCAAAAGTTGGTAAGTTTGGCTTGAAAGTAGATAAGGTGATTGATTCAAATTTAATCATCGAAATCAAAGACTTTTTTGTTTTCAAGCTAAATTCAACCGTGGATAATAGTTGACGATAGTTTTTTACACTCGAGAATGGCTTATAGAAAATGAAGAGGGGACGTTTGTGGTTATCGATTTGTCAATCCCGTTTTCACCGTTAATACTTACACTTTCGTTATGTCGATTCTCCCGTCATGATGATACATTAATCGACGCATGACATTTTACTCAAAGAAATAAAAAATAAAAATCACGTGTAGTTGATTACGAAAATAAATTATTTTTTTATTATCAGATTTTACTTTCATGAATACAACCTCGGCGATCACTATATTTTCCTCCACTATGAGCACCTGTTCACTTTTAAAAGATTATGCGGAGTTCCATTTTTAATTAATGTTGGGAGTTACAGTGCTTGGGGAGCGACAACTATATCACTACTATATTAAAAGAGAGGATAACAAAATCACTATTCATTTGTGCACCATCCATTTCACATTTGAACTGGTTCCTCACTGTTGGTTTTTCTACAATAGCCAGCCATTTTTGTTGACTATTTGGTATCTACCGTGATATCTATTTTTGTTGACTTCTCAATTTTAATTAAACCGACTTGCCACTGATATTTTCCAAACCGACTTGCCATTGATATTTTCCAAACCGACTTGCCACTTATATACATACAAATCTATTAAAACCAATTGCAATAAGACAGTATCTGATTTCATTTGCAAGAGGACAATATATGATTTCATTTCAACCATCAGATAAATTATTAGTTTTATCAAGTTAGAAATCAAAGAGAAGAAACGGAATTTGAGACTAAACCACGCAAGTCAGTTTTGAGAGTTTTGAATAACTTATGAAGAAATTGTAATCAAATCAAGCTAATGTAATTGCACCATTTTCAGTTTTCAGATTTTTACTTTCGACGTGGTGGAACCTATTCCAAAATTTTTTTCGAGCAAAATAAATTTCAGCTCAACTTCTTTTAGATAGAGAGAGACACAGAATTCAAGATTTGCTAATTTCCCATAAGGTTCCCTATTATTACTGCAGTTTTTTGTTCCAGTTTTTTGTTCCCATTTATTACTACCATCATGATTGGGTTTGAAATACAATTGCTATCCAACCATTGCAATTTATATTTTTTTAAATATCTTGTTTCCCATGTACACACGGTATCTCCAAATACTATGCACACCGAATTATTTGGAGTCACACACGGTGTCTCAGTGTGTCGCCGAATAATTCGGAGACACCGTGTGCGCAGTGACACCGAATTATTCGGAGACACACACACGATGTCTCCGAATTATTCGGCAACACACACATGGTGTCACCGAATAATTCAGAAACACTGTGTGCACGGTGACACCAAATTATTCGGAGACATACACACGGTGTCTCCGAATTAGCCTCAGTGTGTCACCGAATAATACGGAGACACCGTGTGCACGGTGACACCGAATTATTCGGAGACACACACACGGTATCGCCGAATAATTCGGAGACACCGTGTGCACGGTGACGCCGAATTATTCGGAGACACACACACGGTGTCGTCGAATAATTCGAAAAAAGGATAGTTGACCCTATGTTGACTGCGAATACTAATTTAGGTGTCGCTGATGTGCATAAATCTACAATACACCATCATTCGGAAGCTTCTACTTCAAATGAAGCAGCTGTCAATATTTTCAATGTTGAATTACACAAAAAAGTTCTACCCTATTGAATGTACCAATTACTCCATATGTATTACCGACATGTACATATTGTGAACATTGTGGTGCACAGAAATTTTATAAAGAAAGTAAAGGCTTTTGTTGCTCGGATGGAAAAGTTAAGCTTTATATGTGTGATTCACCAACTGAACTGTTCAACTTGTTTACTTCTACAGAGCCTAAATGTATGGAATTTAAAAAAATTGCAAGGGGATATAATAACCATTTTGCATTCACTTCATCTGGTGTAAAGTATGACAAAGAACTTTTTAAAGCATACAGAGGTATATACACATTTAGAGTTCAGGGGCAAGTATATCATTATATAAATCAACTTCTACCAAAGAATAATACTCATTGTTATATGCGGTTATATTTTTATGATACAGATAATGAACTTGAAAATCGTATGAAAATTTCAGAAAACTTTATTGAATCTACTTTAATGATTTTAATTGAAATCTTGAAAATAAATCCATACAGTAGATTTTTTAGATCTTTAAGTGATATTACAAACTTGCATAACTGTCAAATACATATAAGATGTGACCCACGACTTGATCAAAGAGTCTTCAATACTCCTTCAACGTCTCAAGTAGCTGCTGTATGGATTGAAGATGATGGAAATGCAAATGTTCGCATTCGTGATATTACTATATACGGGCATTCTAATGATTCACATAAAATTCATTATTATTATGGTTGTTATAATCCTTTACAATATCCTTTGCTTTTTCCGTATGGGGAATCTGGTTGGCATGAAGGCATTAATAGATGCAAAATTCAGACTCAAGATTTGCCCAATGTTGATGCTTTTCCTAGCACAATTAATTTTGCATCTCAAATTATCGAAAAAGAAGATCAAGGTTTGCAAATATATCTTTTAGTATATTTCCTAACTTTTCCAATGTAAATATTATAAATGAATATTGAAATTGGTTTTTCATTATACAGTGCTTAATGGAACTAAGAAACGGTCTCAGGTTTCTTGCCGAAAATACTATTCGTACAAGTTACAAATTCGGCCTTCAGGTAAGTCTATATTGCTTCATAGTGGTATACTCTTTCAACAATATGTTGTAGATATGTATGTTAAGATTGAAACCACTAGATTAGACTATTTTCGTAATAATCAGAAACAAATTCGTGCTGAACTTTATCAAGGTATTGTGGATAGTGTTCAAAATGGAGAAACAAGAGGGTACAAAATTGGAAGAAAATTTGTTTTACCACAATCCTTTACATGTGGGCCTAGAGATATGTTGAGGAGATATATGGATGCAATGGCTATTGTACAACGTTATGGAAAATCAGATATATTTTTAACTATAACATGTAATCCAAATTGGCCAGAAATTAAGCAAGAACTAAGACATAATGACGAAGTTCAAAATCGACCGGATCTAATTGTACGCGTATTTAGAGCAAAATTGGAAGAGTTAAAAAATGATTTGTACAAAAAGAATATCTTAGGTCTTGTTGTTGCGCATATATATGTGATTGAATTTCAAAAAAGAGGACTTTCTCATGCACATCTATTGTTAATTTTCAATTGTGGCCATAAAATTTCTTGTGCTGAAAATGTTGATAAGATAGTATCTTGTGAAATTCCTGACAAAAACAAATGCTCTCATCTTCATTCTGTTATTGTTAAACACAATATGTATGGTCATTGTGGAAATCTAAATTCGAAGAATGTATGTATGGAAGCAAATGGAAGTTGTAAAAATAAATATCCTAGAGATTATTGTAACACTACTATCTTCGGTGATAACTCATATCCGTTGTATAAGCGTCGTGATAATGGAATTTCAGTTAAAGTTAGAGGTCAAATGTTAAACAATCAATGAGTTGTACCATATAATCTTTATTTAAGTGCAAAATTTGACTGTCACATTAATGTTGAAGTATGTTCTTCTATCAAAGCTGTAAAATATTTGTACAAATATGTATACAAAGGACATGATCGTATTAATTTTTTAATTGACACAAATGAAACAAAGAAAGAAATTGATGAAATATCTGCTTACCAATATGTTAGATGGATATCTCCACCTGAAGCTATGTGGAGGATTTTTTCTTTTAATTTGTCAGAAATTTGTCCAACTGTTTATTCTTTGCAGCTTCATATTGAAGATCACCAACAAGTAACATACAATGGGAATGATGATTTATCTATTGTTATAGACAATGAAAATATGAGGAGAACAATGTTGACAGAATTTTTTCGCATGAATGAAGTAAACGAGTTTGCTTGAACATTGTTATATCGGGATTTCCCTACACATTTTGTTTGGAATACAAATACAAAGATTTGGGCTCCGAGAAAGAAACAAGTTGTTATAGGACGAATTGTCACAGCAAATCCTTCTGAAGGAGAACGTTATTTTCTCCGCATTCTTCTTAATCATATTCGAGGGCCAACATCATTTCAATATTTAAAAACTTCAAATGGGGTAATTACTACAACTTATCGAGAAGCTGCATTTCTACATGGTCTATTAAGTGGAGATAACCATTGTGAAGAATGTTTATCTGAAGCTATTGTTTATGAAATGCCATTTTCTTTAAGACGTCTTTTTGCTACAATCCTTATGCTTTGCAATCCTAATCATCCAAAATTGTTGTGGGATAAATTCAAGGCTTATATGATTGATGACTATGTACGTGAAAATATACCCGTTAAAGTTGCTGAAGTACAGGCTTTAGAGGATCTCAGCTCTGTTTTAGAGTCACTGGGTAAAAACATAAACGACTATGAAATGGTATCATTCAATGTAAATATAGATGAGAATGAAAGGTTGAGAAAAATGATTGCGGAAGAGACAACTAATTTGGATGTTCAATGGGACTACGCTGATACAACAATTTTAAATGACAAACAACAGTTTGCGTATGATACAATTATGGAAAGAGTAAGATCGGAATCAAGTGGTGCTTTTTTTATCGACGGTCCAGGTGGGACAGGTAAAACTTTTTTATATAAAGCACTCCTAGCTGGTGTGAGATCTCAAGATTTAATTGCTTTGGCAACTGCGTCTTCTGGAGTATCTGCATCTCTATTACATGGAGGTAGAACAGCTTATTCAAGATTTAAGATTCATTTGGAAACAATTGGCGAAATTAGTTGTAATGTTAGCAAGCAATCGCCTTTAGGAACTTTATTGAAAATGTCTAGATTAATAATTTGGGATGAAGCAACCATGGTAAATCGTTGTGCCATTGAAGCTGTAGATAAGATGCTAAGGGATATTACAGATTGTAATATACCTTTTGGCGGTAAAGTTGTGGTTTTTGTAGGAGATTTTCGACAGGTTCTTCCAGTCGTACAAAAAGGAAAAAAAGAAGACATAATGAGAGCTAACTTAGTATTCTCCGATCTATGGCCCTTGTATTTACATCTACCATTTGTTGAAAATATGAGGCTAAGTTAGATCCCAAATTTTGCGATTACTTGCTTAGAATTGGAAATGGAACAGAGCAGGAACATACTTGTAAGTGCATTAAGCTTCCAAACAGTATAATTTTGCCGTTTGAGGATGAAATTACATCTTTAAAAAATCTAATACATCATGTTTTCCCAAACATAGAATCATATGCTGATAATTTACATCCCATGGCAAATCGAGTCATTCTTACGCCTACAAACGAATGTGTTGACCATATTAACAACATTTTGCTTGAAGATATTCCTGGTGAATTTTACACATACTATAGTTTTGATGAATCAATTGACAAATCAGAACAACTCCTACAGGAAGATTTCTTGAATAGTTTGACCTCAAATGGTATTCCACCACATGAATTGAAGCTCAAAGTAAACTGTCATGTGATGTTATTACGAAATATCAATCCTTCTGAAGGATTATGCAATGGGACACGTCTTACTTGTCGAAAATTTGAGAAGAACGTAATTCTTGCTGAAATCACTACTGGTGAATATTGTGGAAAATATGTTTTCTTACCAAGGATCCCTTTTATACCTCTCAAAAGTGATCGAAACTCAATTCCATTTAAAAGAACTCAATTTCCAATTAGGTCATGCTTTGCAATGACAATAAACAAAGCACAGGGTCAAACACTTGATTTCGTTGGTTTATATCTTCCAGAATCAGTTTTCTGTCATGGTCAGCTTTATGTAGCGTTATCAAGAGCAAAAACAAGCACATCTATAAAAGTTTTACTTAAACCATCAAACATTGACACTTTACACAACATGTGTACTAAGAACATTGTGTACAAGGAAATTCTTTCATTCATACATCCGTAGAACTACTATCTTCATGACTATTTTTGATGTTTGACATCTTTTGAGATCAAATTGAATCTACTTCTTTGGTGATATATACTCGACAAAGGTTTTTACTCTTTCTTGATCAATTTAGATTTATTTTCATTCGTCATTTTTAACTTTAACTAGATAAACTCATATTAAATATTATGTTCAAATAAATTTCTCAATTATTAGAAAATATATTATGTCTTAGCTTTGGAGTCTACTAATACTGATTAGAACATTACCTTTCTTTTTTCTAATTTTTCTTCCATCTATATTAATGTAGGATTTTGTCATTTATGATTATGCTCGGACTAAGATACCTGATGAGGAACTGAAAAATGTGATAAGCGAAACTTTAACTTGCAGAATTAATGAAAGGCATGAAATTCTGTTAAAGAATTTGAATTATTAGATAGTTCTGTCAGTATTTATTTATTTATTTATTTTGGTGATGGCTTACAAAATAATGGAAAAGTTTCTGAAGAGATGTTTTTATTACTCGGGTCAATATAATTATTAGGAATAGTTTTTGGAACTGAACTGCAAACTTTTAAAACGAAAGGTAATTTCATGTATGTAGTTTCCTTAGACTAGAAACTGCAAACTCTATAATTTGCTACTTTCTACATCTCTGTCATATTATTGTAACTACTTTTAACATGTTTATGATACTTGACTAGATGGTAGTAGGTAGAGTTAATGAAGAAAAAGAAATAGACACCTTTTTATTGTACCATAAGTAATATCCAATATTGCATTCTAATTACTTCATTTATGTTATTCCTTTCCAATTTAATGGTGCCTTATTTATTCATTGCAGCTCAAGGGCTTATCCAATTGTCATTACTGCTCATCCCTTAAAGCTTAATCAGTTTGCATTGATACTTACTGATGGTTGAGTT